>VCCN01003944.1:356404-369259 GCA_006491835.1 Architeuthis dux
CGCTGACGGAGATTTGGGACGGGTTTTCCGTGTCTTTATTCGAGTCTTAGGTCGGCGGGGCATGAATGTGGAGAATCCGTAGTCTGCACAATGGAGCTTTAATAGACATGCATTTGTATGTCAGTACACACGTAATGTTTCAATACCATACGTTTGCAATTATGTATTCAATCATGTGTATATCTTTAGGACTAAGAGTCAACATCAAGTTTATTTTATCAAAAATGATAAGTGATATTGATATAGGAATCCATGAGGAGAAGAACATGACTAAAACATGAAACACTAGTATGGTATTAATAGTGTTACACAACTATTAATGCATATGTCGGACCACCTCCTTAACATTATGAACTTCCATATAATTGTCAAATTGATGTGTAAGTCTGCCAACATTAGGCAACCAGCACAATATCAGGCGATTGGTGACTTAACAGAATTGTCACTAATCCACCAGACAGAAAGAAACACCGTGTGTCGTATTAACGCACGCCTTACTACATAAAGCAGCGAGCCCAGGCATGTTCTCTACACACGCACATAAGAAGAATCGCTCCTTCCAACTACATAAATACAATTCACTCTCAAGCAACACTACACATAACCATATACGCACCATGACCACGAGGCAGGTAAAGTACAATTCACACAAAAGATATTCACAGATTTCCTACACAGACATTCACTTTCACATGAAACAGTGACTTCCTGAGTAGTAACATCAATAAACGATGTTAAACTATTGTATTTATAGTACTAAGTATATAGTTTTAATTATTTGCTGCAAACGGTTTATGGTATTTCATTCCGACATTGTTGTTTGTATTTCTCTATTCGCCCAATTCCACCTTTCGCTTTACACTCCTTCACCAGTGTCGCATTGTCATACCTGCGTTACCTCCCCCTTCATCTACGCGCGTCATTCATAAATAAGGAAACTGGAACTGCTACCAGCACAGCTAGGGACATTACGCATACCGACATGACTACAGGCCATAACATAGTAGGCAAATATAGGGTCAGTTAGATCAATTACTCGATAACCCCAACATCATGTCCTCTATTGATTAAAGTAACTGTACACAATAGAAAATAGCAGTAGGTATATAGTAACACAGACTATCATTAAATCAAACAGCATAGAATGACCTCAAAATATAACTATTTCAATTCTATTGTGTAATTGATGAACACGTTTTTCATTTTATTAGCAAAAACAATAACACACTTAAGAATTACGTATGATGACCAATCACCCTTCATTTGTTGAAAATATGCAACTAGCGATACTATTACATGATAGAAACATCATTTCCTAAATGGCGGGCATTTTCACTCTTATAGTTTATTGTAATACAACGTTTGTGTTATTCTCCTAAATATATAACACTTTCGAATTCATTACTACTTTTATTCCTGGCTTCGTTTTGTCAAATGAACCCACTTTTGCTTGTGCTCTCCCATTCGAAACATTCTTTGAGAAAGACACTGTCAATGACATACCATGATATTTGAAAAGGAAGAGTGCAATCTACCATACCGTTTTTAATATGTAAACCAGTACCATATGTCCCATGCTACATCGAAAGGAATTGGACATCGCTAGACACATCCCGAGGTCCTACTTGTTATCTAGTGTTTTATAGCTGGCTATACTGATCCAAATGCATTCTCCGTTCACGTTTGGTGCACATGTAAAACATAGTGCTTTCATAAGGTTTCAATATCGAATCCTGCACCAAACGCGTGATGTATATCTTAAAAGCAAGCAGTGCTCACATTTCCATATCATCGTCAAAAGTATATGCAACTAATCTATCGTAAGGTCAAAACAGTAGAGCAATACGTGTGGTTAGAACAAAACTACTTCAATTAGTCGCTTCGCTTTCTCAAATGAAACTTTAATTGTAAGTAAGAATAATGCTTTGGCAACAAAAGAAGCACCAATTATGTCTGCAAGATGCCGACAAGGTTGTATTAATTTATCCTATTAATCGAATAAATTGAATTACGATGCAAATTGCATGTACATCTGATATGGCCCAGGGCGATAATAAGTGCAGCTCATTATTTCGAATGACGGATTTTCAAAATACAAGCCAAGCAAATGAATAGATGTTGCACTTATTTTAATTAGTGTTTTATGAAAATCGAAAACTTTCCCGACGATGAACTTTGTCAGACAAATGAAAACGTTTTCGTTAATGGGAATGATAAAATGAAAGGTGCGCGCGAGTTGAATATTAATTAAATAACAGCAGGAGCGTTGGGTTGGCCAGCAGAACGGTGTAGAGAAATGTAAATTAGTGCAATTATGTCTTCAATTATTTCTCAAATTGAGGAATATAATAAGTATTATAAAGAGAAAGAGACTTATATCAGAGTATTATGAAGAATAGTCGTCCGGTGCCCTCTGTTGTGGCTGTAGTAATCGTGTATTTTGCATCAGGGTCAGCATTTGCTTTTCGAACCCAGGTAAATGATTGAGGTATTTTCCACCACTAAATAATTATAGCTATTTAAACTATTTGTCTTTGTATTTGTTGACTAAATGTAAAGAAGGTGCTGAGTGGCATAATGAAAACGGAATTGGTTAACCGAATCAGAGTATCGGCCGGGGCTGTTTGCGTTCACTTGAACCAATCCTCTTGGGAAAGACAGGCATCAACTTTTCCTCCCATAGCTGATTATGGATACTAGCTGGTTACTGGGAGTGGTTTAGCCCTGTAAAACAGTCCATATTTAGCATGGTGCTAACATATCCACACCGTAAAACCTACTTGCTGCTGAAACTTCAATGCGGCCCTATGTCCATAAGCAGTCAACGTAAGCATACATTACTATGGAATTCAGCTAAAACGGCAACGATATCGAAATATTTCTGTGATTTTCCTTGGATCGAAAATTATTTTGCTGGAGGTAAACATACTTTACTATGTCCATCAATTCATCGGCGCTTTTGTTAGCGGTGTAAAACATGATAAAGGCTTCGGTAGGATATAAGCCGCAGCCCTTAGTTTACGCCTAGAATATTGATATTTGAAAAAATATAATTTGGAACAACTGTTGGGGAGAGTGGATTTCAGCTCTATTAAATCTCCAGATGTGAATAGAGAAAATACCCTTTTCTGGCATAAACAGACTAAAATGAAATGATGGAATCATTGTTACTAAATAAGAAAGCGGACAATTTTGTGGTTGATAAAATAGTTTCAGTATACTGAATGTTCTCTGTTATATAACCCTTTTCTTCCGATTCTGCAATGTCCGACTGGGACAATTGTTGTTCACTTTGTACTAATGGCATCGGGAAAGGCATGAATCCATCCCCAACTATGGGTAAAATAGCACAGTGTGAAATGAGAGGCGCCACTTTGGATGCGTTTCGACTCTAATTTGAAATATCGCAAACCAGGCACGAGTAAGTAATGATGTGATAACTGGAGCCAAAGTTGGGACGACTAAGCTTACTTTTTGGAAACATACTTTACACTAATGCACCGCTTTGATCTGCCTTTTTCAAAGCGCCCCCCCCCCCCCGGTTTTCTGCTTGCGCACTTTCAGTATGTGAGTGTCTAATGGGGATATATATAGCTAGAAACAGAGTCTATGCGACGGGGGTGCAGATAATCCATCGCTCACGGGCTTGGGGGTCCAAGGGTGACCCGAGAGATTATTGGCTAGATCTGTCTATCGAAACTGCTAAGTCTATACGATAGGTCTATTAATAAAGTAGGATGGCTCTATAGTTTACCAGAGAGAATATAGAGTATGGTAAAAGGGTTATGACAGATGAAAACAATATGGCTAAATGACGCAGATGTGTGTGCAGTGTGTATGGGGGTGGAACACAGCTTTGCACCGCTTTATAAAATCCCTTTCCGAGGCTCATTAGTATGGCGATTTTCCAGACTAAGCAAAGCATAGTGAATAACTACTAATGATCCCCGTCGTTGACCCATAACTCTCATAACAGACCCTTACAAAAGCCGAATTGAAGTAATTAAAGATTACATATTAATAATGGTTTCACTGCTAATACATAACAACGTTTTGTCTATTTAAGTCAGTAGTGCATTTATGCTGTCTACGGCTACAGCTGCCCCTTCATAGTATCCCTATACCATATTACTACTTACGTGAAATGAACTAGGAAGTGACAGGCACCCAATGTGGCGTCAATCACTTCATCCTGTAATATTTTACTTATATCTTTGGCGAAAGATTCCTACTGTTCCAGCCGGAGTCTCGGTTCGACCACCCCGTACTTCAGTATTGTAGTAAGTATAGACACAATTTCAGCATTGTCTATTTAATCGGTCATTATTCTAAATAGCCACAACACAGACGCGTCACCATTTAAAATGTCGCCGATTTCATAAATCTACAGAATGTCTGATATTCGCAGACGGTCACCCATCTAGTTGCTGACCAGGATCGACGTTGCTTAATGTTGTTAATCGTACGAGAACCGGTGTATCCAACACGATGTGGCCGTAACCTGAAAATTGATGTATGCGTTAGATAAACCGGCAGACGTTATAAGTTGCAATCGTGAGAGATTGTTTTTGGCTTTGAAATTACCTTTTCATTTGTTTACATGGACAGACACACTCTGATTTCAAGTTGTTACTTACAACAATCGGTGTTAGAACTATTCAATGGCGAATATCGAATATCAATGTGTGCAACATTTCCCACTTCAATGCTTGGTCGAGATAACATTTGCCACACTGTGGATGGTATTCACAAACAACCAACGTTTGTGTAATTTGATCAGGATGATATTTCTGCACAATGTTTAAAATGAAATATATTATATAATATCATTGTCTAAATCTCTTGATGTCGATATCGACCAGTAGTATCAGTGTAACCAAGTCATGTGATAAACATAGTGGATCTGAAGTCGAATTTCATTAAGATTATTTTAGTACAGACACAGTTAGATGAAGGGAAATTGCTCTAATCATTCAAGTTGGGAGGGTCTGCCTGATCTGAACATCACTATACTGGCTTTTTCACATGGTATCACATACTAGGTTAAAATAACAAAAAATAATATTTACATATAGATTCCGCGAACTGCTCAACAATTCATTAACACATTTGACATTTCAATTTAAAATACTTTAATTGATATATGTATCTCATTTTAAATACCTTCAGACATACAAACCAATAATATAATGAAAAATGCCCAGCGCCAGACACGAAACACAAATACAATATTAACGTGTATACATATTCAAGAAATAATGTTTATCCATGTAAAATCCTTCCCCCGAGTTTGAGATTGGCATTAGTCTACGTGTATATTCTGCTGAGTTCAGTTAATAAAGCCCCGTTCTTTGCGACACACATCTTTATCAGGAAGTGTATATATTAATCTTGAAATAATGATTGCTTACTGAATGTACAAGACGCCGATAGGACTATGTTTCTGGCCTGATTGCGGTAACATACACCTCGTCAGCAATACAATAATTAGAGAAAAGGAACATATCTTTTGGTCATTAAACATTCACAATAACCAATGATAATTGTATTTATTCTAGAAAATACAGAATTGATAATGCCCATTGATTATACGTAAGAATTATAACAACAACAAAGTATGTGCTTCGCTAAGCATATTTACCCTGTTCATGTCGGAGGCGTGGGCTGTTGCATTATTGAATGTAGTGTACAGATCGCCCCCCCCCCTAGGATAATTAACGAGATCGCCACGGAAGTCTCCGTGCATGGTCCACAGCTGCTCACGATACCTGGTGTTCCCAAACGGTGACCAATTTGGGCGCTGACAAGGCTCGATGTTGCTTAACTTTCGTGATCGAACCGGTGTATCCACCACGATTTATTACGTAACTATCTTTGTTTTTTTGTTGATGACGCAATATAGAATATTATTTCTGTGTTGATGAGGCAATATACCATATTATTCACAGAAATGAGCGCCATACCATTGCGAACGAAAGATGTGTTTAATTTCAATAAGACGTTCTCAAGATATCTGGAGCTTGCATATTCGTGGTCCTACATATAGCTATTATCAACATAGTTGCAATATAAAATGCATGTGATTCGATGCCTCCAAACTGTGCACCTGCTAGTTAATTCCCACGACAGCACGCCATAGTTATTAGACAGGTTTTTTGGCGGTGACGGTATCCAATTATTTTCTCTACAGTTGGTCGCAAAAAATAGATTAAATGACCCCTATTCATGTAAGTGTGCCTATGGTAAAACTGGTTTCACAGAACGTTGTTCCAGTTAGAGTCCTGTTTTTCAGGATCCTAAACACGACGTTAATGGAGGAGTTGGTGTATAGCGATGGATTGAAAGATGCATTTCATGCTGTGTTTGTGTTTTCTGATACAGAATACCAGACATAATATTTGATTAGAGGCCCCCAGAACGGTTTTGCTGCTTGACTCAACAACACCAGAGCACCGATTAATAATATATGTATAAGCATTGTCCTACGACAGGCGCCCATGTATGACACTATGAATTGATTTATCTCTTGTGGATTGTAAAATAAACTTAATTGTATTTGTGTTTAGGAGACCAGACATGAGATTTGATTAGAGTTCCTTCAATCTGTTTTTCCAGCTAGACAACGTAAACAAATAAGACTGTGCGCCTATCTGCAATCATCAGGAAATGAATTGTAATTCCCCAATTATTTTCAAAATAAACTGAAAAATGTTTTCAGACAGTTCGCATAGTTTATACAATTTGATTAGAAAGGTTTTGGCGGCAGCGGAGTCCAACTTATTCAACACTGCAATCATTGGACCGTTAAGCAGAATTTAGTGAAATCTGTTATATATATAATTCTATAGAATTTGACAAATCAGCATTCTATTAGCATTTTAATTCTCTATAGAATTTGTCAAATCAGCATTGTATTTGCTATTTCATTTTCTATAGAATTTGACAAATCAGCATTGCATTAGCCATTTTGTTTTCTATAGAGTTTGTCCGCTCAGCATTGTATTAGCCATTTAATTTTATATAAAATTTGTCAAATCAGCATTGTATTAGCCATTTCATTTTCTATAGAATTTGTCAAATCAACATTGTATTAGCCATTTCATGTTTTATAGAGTGTGTCAGATCAGCATTGTATTTGCTATTTCATTTTCTATAGAATCTGTCATATCAGCATTGTATTAGCCATTTTATTTTCTATAGAGTTTGTCAGATCAGCATTGTATTAGCCATTTCATTTTCTATAGAATTTGTAAAATCAGCATTGTATTAGTCATTTCATTTTCTATAGAATATGTAGATAAATGTCGTTATCCGATGTTATAAGTGGACGCCTGGTGAGTATAATAGTTAAGCATTGTCTCGCTTGACAAATGCACCCATTTAATATCGAGTACCATGTGTGATGCTCAGTTCAACATGTTTTCCCGATGTCGTGGAGAGAAATAATTGTACAGAGATGTCACCTACTTGCTTTCTATTCAAACCTACAAGTGTTAATAGCATATACGACTAATGCTTATGATTACAGACCGTACGTATTATATTTCAGAACGATGTCCACATCATATGTTCTGTTTGAAGGACGGGTAGGATGCGTTCATGAAAAGAGACGCGAATATGTTCTCTTCCGCTTTTTTAAGTAGCATCAGTTCGTTAACTGAGTTCATAGATCGTAGTGTGTATTGGATGCCCATCTATTGAGAGTAGCTAAATCTCTCCTAGGTGTCAGATTCGTCTCAAATTGACAAAGAAAACGTATATACTTACTGCAGTTTTATGTACAAGGAATGTAACCGAGTAATGCTTCAAAATATTTGCAAGTTGGTTCTCATCTGATTCCTGACCGACTCAATATCAAGAGATTTTAAGTTCAAAGCCCAAATTGTTTTTATTTTATCTTGGGGAGGTGGAATTCCGGTTTAGAATTAGTTATCCGTTTTCTACACCTATATTGGTACGGTGCAGAAGAATAGCGATGGTTATACCCCACTGAATTTTGACAATGGTGCAACGGATTTTTAGAACAGATGCCTGTTTAGTTAGGGCAGTTATGGGAGAGTGGTTTGCCCAATTGCTCAATCAGGTACTGGTTTGCTGACATATTTATTGATATGCCGGTAAAGAGACATATTGTTAATGTATCTAGCGATAAGAACGACTGAAGAGGGTAGCTAATTCATAATTTTCCCACGGGCATAATTACAAATCAAACATAACTATTTCCATCAGAACACATTTTGCCAATGTTCTGTGCTGATAACTGATAACCCATCATGCAATATTTATAGGTATATATCATGCCGCCTTAATCAGAATGTTTGGAATATTCAGAAGCAAAACTGTGCGCTGTACACATTTAAGCTCATATGAAATACGCACGTACATTTCTGCATAAACATACAGCAATTTCCATGTATTTAAGAAAACAGATTGTTATAATTAAAAACAGGAACTTCACGCAAGAAGAACCGAATGTTATTGCAATTAGCACAACGTTTAGCACAACAAGACATACATGTATGCGCGTGCGCACTATTTCTTATCTGGTAGACTTGAAAAGAGAACTTTATGACAACGTGTTCCAAATTATTGTATCAAATGCAAATATGTTATATGTATTTAATTTCACACATAACAAAATATCGGCGGTTGTTATTAGAAAGATGAACGTATTGAATTGTTTCATAATTTAATATCAATTCACTGATAACGCTGATAATATTTATGGTGATATATTCACGCTTCAATGAAAAGAAAAAGTATTAATGTTTCCATGCTTTTTAATTTGATGCGGAAAATGATAGGAATCGTCAGTTTTCGATACAAACAAGATAACATTTGAATTGCTGCGTTTAAAATCTGTCCATCTGTGGATTTTTGGAGTGATGCCAATATTTGGTTCGTTTCTGTTACTTTTAATCTAGAATGTTTTTTAAAGATCTGTTTTTTAATCACATCGCAATCAAATAAAAATCATTTTGGCGCACGTGATCGTTTTAATAATGTATATCCGGGCAATCGGGTGATATTAGAATATGTCGATATATTTCTATCTCTAATGTGTGATGTATGGATAAAATAAAATACCACTCCAAACAACCCTTTATGTATGATTAATATTTTCTTTTTGATTTACTTGAACAAAATTAGATGCAACTACCGACGAACATGTCGCTTCTATCCATGAGGAATATTGACCTTGTTTAATATCTTCAGACGCAGACTCGCACGTCCATATTTAATGTATAATACTGGTAACAATATAATGACTGGATAAGCCGTTGCGTAAAAGTATAGATCATATACTAATTATGTATTTGGGAGCATCGACTATGACGTAATGAACCTGAATGAAATCTTGTAAAGTCAAGACTGTCATCAAAGAAAATATTACATTTCTTGCTTTGTTGTTACATTAATTTAAACTTGAAATGTGCGTTCATACTAAACCGTAAGCTCCCCGATACGTACTCAATATAATTTGTAGAGATACATCATTATACTAACAAATGCACTAATACTACTTGCAGGACATTTATTGGCCTGTCTACAATACTATTTATGTATGGCATGTTAGTAGATTTATAATTAATATTTTGACTTATAGCGCCAGTCGGTCATGGGAACGCTGACGTCAGAGTGACTCTACGAGTTCCATATT
The DNA here is from genome assembly GCA_006491835.1 of Architeuthis dux. Taxonomy (NCBI): domain Eukaryota; kingdom Metazoa; phylum Mollusca; class Cephalopoda; order Oegopsida; family Architeuthidae; genus Architeuthis; species Architeuthis dux. The sequence goes on from VCCN01003944.1 coordinate 366,066, forward strand.
TGACATATTGCCTCTCAATGTAAATGAAAACTGCAAAATGGTTTCAAATCACAAGGCTATTAAACGTGAATTAAAACACTGGCGCCAGCCATTTGCACAATATAATATGGATCGTTTTCTTAGCTTTTCATTTGTTTGCTGTGTTTAGTTATTTTTAAGAGCACGCTCTGAGATTGATCACTGTATCCCTCACTCACCATCTGTATCATAATAATTCTCAAGTAATTGTTGAAAGATAATTCTCCTTGTAAGATTCCTTATTTGTGCTATGTTTGCTTCACTTAAAGACTTACGATTTGCATTTCTTTTCGATCCGACTACAGCGGCTTTTTGCAAAACAGAATTTCGTGAATAACCTGTAAATAAACTGTATTTTCGAAAAGATTATACATAGTTATATGATGGCTACCGATGGATGTTTTTCAACATTATCCCTATGCTATATTCGGAAATTAAGTTGTACATGTATTTTCTATTTCTACAATGAATTTGCTTCCGGATGATTTCTTGCGGAAGAGCCTATATCGTATCCGTAGGACAGACTTCTTTCATGAAAGTCAGTCTACAAATAGTCAAGTCAAAAAACACTAACCGTTTTTCATCAACGCCTTCGTTCGCTGTCCTCCTCCACTGCTACTGCTGTCTTCCTCGTTTTCCTTTCTCCCCCGCGCCAATTTCAAATCTTGGGGAAACGAGATTTTCCATTATCCTTTCTTTGTCTTTCGCGCGCCAATTTTTAAATCTTATTTTCTTCATTCATCAAAGGGCCATAACTCGAGGTGCAGAAAACCAGAGTTATCACCATTCTATTACAATGTGCATACTGATATTTGAAATGGATTGGAATCAGACTAATATCGGAATCTCTTGGGGATTAAGCTAACTTGGGACTTTTGGGTGGCCAACATTTTTAACAACAGTTTGCTTCCAAAAAGGAAGCTATGAATGCAGCTACACAACTGAAAGATTCATCATTGTCTCTGTCTCAATAGATAATGGAACAATACGGAAGTGACCCCTTCAGAGTGCACACCTGCGTAGAGCCTATGGAGACCCTCGGATTCGCATTTTACTGTAAAGTAAAAAACGGTTTCAATTCAAAGCGTTGCTGTATACATATTCCACTTGATACCGTCTGTTTTACACTACCGGAGAAAGTGTCCAGCCAAGGAGACTGTTTCCTCACTCATATTAAATAGTACACCTGAGGTAGACCGTTGAATGAATTGGCTGAAACCTTGCGTGGACAACATAAACAACAATGGGTTCAAGTGTCCGAAAAACTCTTTGAAAGTAGAGGAGTTATTTGGAGACACTTTGCTGTCACTTGTTCCATATCTCTAGCTATGCTCATTGGATTCCTGTGGTGTGAATGTGCTAATAATAATGATAAAATCAAGAAGAACACAACTGATGCTAACGATGATGATGTCGACTTGCAACCTTCAGAAACCGTCCGATAACATAAGTTAGAATAATGAGGTGAGAGCAGGAATATAGTCACTTGGTCTGGTGTGAAAGCTCAACGAGTGAAACATCATATTATATAATACGCCAGATGATTGGCTATATTTTCTGTCTACCATTTGCTAAGGGATATACATAATTACATAATCCGGGTTCATTCTGCTCTTCTTATATAATACGCCACATGCAGACAATTTGTTTGTTCATGTGATTTTTCTAGGGTATAGCTATTAAATGCTAATTATAGAGTAGGATCCTTTACATTTCCTTTGCCAATGCGCAAACAAATCTGGTTCATTCTGTTTGAATATAAAAAGAAGATTCAGAGCAACATAATGTTTTTGATATTTTTGGAAAATGATATAAATAGAGCCGTCAACATTTTGTAAACTCGTATTATAATAATGATAATGATTATATTGACACTTATTGATATTGAATCTTGGAATGATTTTGTTTTCATTTAGACAGTATATTATATCTTATATCTTGTAGATCGGATGGAAAGGAAATAAAAACAAAGTGTATCATTTACAGCAATAAATAAGAGGAATAAATAAACGAATGAAACGAAATTGACATCTCAATTAGCGGCTGACTTGTATTTATAACATCCTCATTGATTGATGAAGAAGGTCTCCACATGGCAACAGGATGAAGGTCAGTATCCGAACTGGAATGGCATAAATAAATTCCCATTAAACTATGTAGGAGACACTTTTGAGCAGTATATATAGCTGCCATAGCTCTACACGGTGAGCTGTAATAGCAATGGCTATTTCGGGTGGTTTGGACTAATGAAAAATACATTTATACACATTTGGTTATAACCGATAATAACCATTTCGTCTGCTAAGCATCGGGTAACCAACTTGTCTCGCTTCCCAGGTTTATTTTCAATTCCAGATTTCTATTGTGTAGAATTATCAATGCCAGACAATCCGGCCGGTCAGAGAAACGCGAAAGGCATCCTAATTTCCCTGCAGATTCATTCCTCTCGAACCGACCCTGAGCCGTTGGACATTTATAACTGTCGATGAAGCTGTTTGGCCTGACAACAACTTTTCCATACCCCCACCCGGTATTCCGACGATTTCAACGCATATCTGTCTAACTGTCCAAACTGACGGGTAGCGACTCCGCTGGGAGAATACACGACTTGTGTTTAAAAGAAAAGCAGAACAAGGATAATGTGTCTTTGTCTCTCGGATTCTCGACTCTTGTTTCGTTGTAGGACAATTCCATTAGACCAATTATTTCAATACGATTGATGCTGGTGTTGGTCCTAGACCTTCGAAATCCAGTGGCTGGTACGTTTTATTTCACCCCTCATAGTCGACATTCGATGTTCTTTTGTGTCCAATCTCTCTTTGCTTATATAGAGTTGGTTCTCATGTCGTTATTATGGGCCGTTGTTAAAGGCGACTAAGTTTCTCTCATTAGGCGCCCACAGGGTACCCATGTCTATTTGTCTGCAATTCCTTGAATGTGTATTCTGAAATGGCCATTGTGTTTATTTGCTCTTTACTCATCGTCTTGATAATTCTATTGCAGTCTTTGGTGGTTGAGATTTCTTTTCGTACTTTCGCGGTGTATTCCTCATTATCTTCATGTTACGTATCGTCAATCCTGGTCAGTATCTAGATGGGTGACCATATGATTATACCAAGTAGGATGCCTATCTCTACACTACGCTCAATTACGTAAACGAAAAGCCCACTATCCCC
>VCCN01003944.1:452465-464094 GCA_006491835.1 Architeuthis dux
TTTAAGGTAGTCTTCCAGGTTGTCATGCTCTCCGTGATGAATGTGATAGTTTTGAGGATGTTCTCTATCCAGGAGTGTGGCATGCTGTAGTCGATCCATGCTGTTGATAGGTTCTTTTTCCTCGACTTTGCCTCTTGCAGAATCGCATTGTTGGTGAGTAGCTGTTCCTTGCACCCGTTGCTTCCCTTCTTGCATCCATTCTGCTCTGGTGGGATCAGGCTGTTTTCACCGAGGAAGCTGTAAATCCTCTCCGTGATAATGGGGGTGATGATCTTGTATGTTGTTGGTAGGCAGGTGATTGGCCTGTAGTTATGTGGGTTTTGTTTTTCATCTGCAGGTACGTGACTCCCCATGTAAGCCATCTGGAACATTTCTTTGGGTTCTCGATTATGTCATTGTAGGCAAATGTGAGGTCTTCGTGGATGCTCGGTAGGTTCTTGATTTTCAATCCCTGGTACTTTCCAGTGTTTGGCATTGTTAATGGCAGCAGTGGTCTCTGTGATGTGGATATCCGATCACCTGTGCGTCCCTACGTGTTTGTAAATGTCCTGTCGTTGTGAGACTCTTCAGTATTAGGTGGTACGCAGACGTCTATTTTCTTCCTGTCCAGTTCTCGGTAGCGTCTTTTGGTATCTTCTTTGACGAGTTTGTTTTGCCAAATGAAACTGCTTCTTTTGGTGAATCTCCTGAGTCGCTGCGCCTTTGCTAGGATGTGTTGTTTTAGCGTCTATATGGCTATCGGTACATCTTCCTTCTTTCCAATGTTTAGCTGTCTTTCCAGCTGTTCCATTTTTCTTTCCTTTATGTTTGCATATTTCTCTTTTTCTAACTCACTCATGAGCGATAGTTGACCACGCAGTTGATTTTGTTTTTGATTATTTCTCTCCATGCTGGTGGTTTTCTATTTTTTGTTTTTGGTGTGTTGGTCTTCTTCCTGTAGCGTATATGAGTTATTTGATTTCGGTCAGGCACATTGGCTTTCCCGCGTCGTCTTTGATGTTTCCGACGGCTTCGTTTTCAAGGCTGATTGCTTCTTTGGTGTTGCGGTCCATGTTGACATTTGGAATTGGCGGTCGCTCTTCAAAGAGGGTTTCCTTTATGGTTTCCAGTCTGTGTCGAATGCTTGCCATTATCTATAATATTTTATCGGTATGTTCTTCCTGGCCTGCCCCTGCTTGTTGGAGTATTACTGGGGAGTCAGTGATGGTAGCTTCTACTTGTTATGTTTCCTTATTTGTTGTCGTCTCGTTTGGTCCGTAGGTAGGTCCATCGTTGCTAGTGTATTCTTCCTGGTGTTTTCTCGGATGTTCTGGAGTTCCAGGTCCGGTATCGTTTTATTTGTTATGATGTCATGTCTAACAGTGGACAGTTTGTTGGCATCTACGTTTAGTCTGTCCATGGGGTGTGTTAATTGCCAGATGCTGTAGGCGGGTTTAGACCCCAGTCTGGTTCTTCACTAGGAAACGCGGTCCTTGTTGACCAGCGTGGTGACCGATGCGGTGTGAAGATCTTGTAATTTGTATTGGCATCTTCGTGTATTTCGTAGTTGTCCATGCGTGGGGGCTGGTCCATGGGCGTAATAGCACACCTATATCATGGTGTGTATTGTACGCCACACGTTTAGGGGGCCAGACCTCCTCCCTTCTATTTACTCTACGGTTATCATTCTTAGCAGTATATGTTTGTTTTTGTAACATTATGTCTATATACTTTATCATTATGTTATACGCGTATTGTTATTTTAGATAATCTCTAGTTCATTACCTATAGTTGTATATACATTACCCTTTCTAGGGAAATAATGTTATATGTCTGCATCTGACGCCATTCCCAGATCTCGAATTAAGTGGTTTATCTTTTTTTTTATAAGTAACTATTTGCAATCTTACCTCCAGCACACATCACATCTAGAATGTAGGCTCGTACGTGTTTAGCTTCTTTTAACAGTGTACAGTTAACTACTGGGGTTTTCTGTGTTTCTTTTAGTTTCCAGTAATATATTTGCTAACGACGCTTTATGATTTCCTAATCTAGCTTTAAAATCAGGTTTCGTCATTCCGAAATATACTTTTTCGTCTTTAGTTAAGCAATTGATGTCTAAAACACAATCATCCGGGTGTTTACAATTACAATGTTTGTCGGTTTTTGTTCTCTCAATCCTATTCTTAATTTGTTATTATGATATTTCTTTCCCCGTGATTATCCATGCAGGGATATTCTAATGTGATGTTATTTGTACTTAATATTTTATGTAGCTTACTGTTACTTGGGAAATACGTTTTGACTATTTCGAGGAATAGTTTACCTACATTTGTTTTTAAATCTTTATTATATGATGTCGTGAACCAGAATAGGTTTCTACTTCTATTTCCCCTGCTTCTCTTATTGTTATTATTGTTTTTTATTTATATGTTCCTCGTTATATTATAAGTCATAGTTATTATATCCGCTATGTTCTAATGATTTCTGGTATTCTGTGGTATGGTTATGAAATACCCTTTTGTTAGAGTTGTTTGTTAATCTGTTATTTATTGAGTTGGAATTTGTTTAATTATTGATGGCGGGTGATTCGATTTTATATTTACATATAGTTGTCTATTGTTAGGCTTTGAGTAATATTCATATGTTTTAATTTTGAATTTAGGATTAGAACTAGAAAATTGACGATCTTGATATTATCTTTGATTTCTATTTTGAATCGTATTTGTTTTAGTTTATTTTTTAAATGTTATCTACTTCATGCCCGATACGATTCTTTAATACTAATCGCCCGTCATCTCTGTACATACCCACATATGTGACTGTTCTAGCTGGTATTCAGATTAAAAAGGATATACAAAGTCGGATTATTGTTATTTATTTTAACCCATTGTTCAGTGTTATTAAATAGGAAATGTATTCTACAATGCACGAGGATGTTTATGTCGAATTGTTTGACTGTCCTGCATGTTTCAGCCATAAGTAATGCGTTTTTATATGTTCAATAATATCAAATTGTATAAATACAGCATTACTCTTACATTCAATATGTTAAACCATTGCAGTAGATCTATGGTATTAATCCATTGGTTTAATCTGTAACATTGTTTGACAGTGCTGTTAATTTCAACCGATATTACGGATCAATTAGGATTAAACCTTTTTGGAAATACCCACACATAAAGAAGGTCGTAGATGATATCTAATATTTATCACTATTCAGGTGATGGTATTTTTCAACCAAGTCTAGTATCTTTCGTGCATACCATTGCATTTGGGAGTCACATCTTCTTATCATATATAAATGTACACATATTTTAGCCTTCTTAAGCGTTTGAAACTACTCCACCTCAGTTGTCTGGTCCCATTGTGTACACCCGCACGTTTATGTTTCGTTGCAGAGATGAAAGGAAGTCAGCATTTAATGTAGGTATTGTAAACTTTGGAAATGAAACCCATGAAATAATTGTTTTGTGAATGTGGGATGTTGTATGTATTAGTTTGATTATTTCAACAGAAACGGTTTCCCCTGTAAACAAACGTTTCCGTTTCATGTAGACAAACACAATAATACAAGGAACACTATCTAGATGGAAACCGGACGCCAATTTGGATCTCTTACGAACAAGCCAGAAAGTAACAAGTGGATAATTATGTGTGCTTTTCATTTCTTTACATTTTGTTCTTAGTCGTTTACAGTTAATTGAGAACATTCTTATAATCCGTATCTCTTTTTAGTGTGACTTGTCTGCACCTATGTTATTGCTGTCGTCTTCAGTTCCATTCTAATCCAGTTTAAAGTGTTCCTGCCATGTTGTGTCCGTTCATCCATTGTCGTTCTCGTTCTTTATTTATTTTTTTGATCTAATCTAGTATTCATGTTAGCACGCATCTTTTTGGCCTTTTCCTCTCTACTCATTTTTAGGATTGTTTTGTACTTCCAGTCATACATTCTACCATACCAACCTTATCTCACCCATTCATACACCCATTCTTCCATTCTATTATTACATTCTTTCATTCATTCATCCTTTCAATCTCTAATTTACTTTGAATCCATTTGTCGTTATTCGTTGCTGTCAGCATTCGTCATCAGTGTTCCAGTGATATGTATCTATAGTGTGGCGTAAATAATTCGCATCGGCACGGACATCAAAACTGGCAAATAATCGATAAGTCTTTTTTTGCCAGATTCGACCTAGAACTGTGTACTGTATGTATACTGAGATGTGCCGATTCCGGATATACCTTTACTTATGCCCTGGGATGCGTATGAATGCAAACACACAGGCATACATATTCAAAGACTGTCTGCTTGCGTTCATCAGAACACTCTCCATCGATGTACTCAACGCGCGCTAGAACAGACAGCGTGACATCGGATATATATTCCGTAGCCAAAGTGGTTAAACAGCATGTACTCTTCTGTAATAATACTAATACAGGAAAATGAAATAAATACAAAAAATGAACAATATCTTACAAGCACACGTGTTAGAAGTGTGAAGAATCTACCAGTTGAACTGTGTACGTTTGCCTCCGAAGTCAATATTTATCCCTGCCAGTGAAGCTGGAGAGTTATATGTCTCTTTTCGTCTTTCTTTCTCTCAAAAGGTGTTAAATGAATGCCAATGAAATTCCGTAGAAAGGCTGGCAAGTGATGATTATATGTTATGGTTGAACCAGAAATGTGTTCCCGATTGAGACATTTGTTTTCATTTCTGTTCATACATTTATCTATTATGTCATGTTTATCCACACTACATTTCCAACGATTCTTAATGAATTCCTCAATGGAATCTTGTGGAAGGGTGGGCCATGGGGTAAGGAAGACGTGATTACAGTTTAAGGCGGATCCATGATTTGTTCAATTGAGTTAGTATACGGCGTTGTCAGGGGTATGCGCTCAATGAGTCTTTCTAGTTTCCTTAAGCTTTCAGCAGACATATTAAGTGATGGAATTTTGAAATGTTTGCTCTATTTGTTCACACGAGAAATCTACTATGGAAATGTTGGTATTTGCTTAGTTCCGATATGTGCCTTTACTATTTACTGTGTTACATTATAATCATTACAACACACACGCGCGCGCACACACACACTGAATGTCGGTTTTTATCTATATTCTAAAGGAAACTCTGCATTCGACCAGATACCCAGCTGTTCAGAAAGGTAGACAGAGACTTACCAACTTCTTTTGAAGTGTTGCTTTGCTTTGAACGATGCTGCACACACCGTCGTCTTGTCTGGACGATAACCAGTCAAATATGTACAGAGTCGGACACAACAAAAGAACATGGCCATATTCCCAAACTCCCACTGATTAGTGGCCCATACACCTTCTTCAAAACGGTTTGAGAAAGACTCGGAGATAATAGGAACCACCCAGACAGCAAATACCTCTGCCGTGTTGGCAAAGGTATTCGCTGTCCAGTCACTTCTTTTGTAGCCCATTGTTCTCCCTTCCACACAATTCCAATGGTATACATTGAGAACCTTTGGAGATATTGCGTAAACGAACTTGCAAACAGAGAGATGAACAGACAGACAGACAGACACGAGTGAAAACATATACCTCTTCCAACTTCGGTAACATATAAGTGTTTGATCTTGCCTGGTTGGACAGCTAGATCATGCGACTGGCGTGGATTAGAGGAGGTGAAACCAAGGCAGTGGTTCCCAACCAATTCAATTCATTCCCCACTTTTGTCAATACGCTTACTAGTATCCCCCTTCCATTTATTAAGTTGCAACAAAGAATAATTTCAAATAATAACTTCATTTTAATTATAATTAGACAGCTTTATACTAATAATAATTAGTTTAATTGTATAATTCATTAGCGGCTGCTGGGTATTTGTTACACAAAGAAAGTAAGCGAACATAATTAGAACACATTTGAAATTCCAATTTATTAGAAACAATAAGAAACCTTCTATCGTAACTATCAATGTGCCCCCCATTCTTGGTTTTTGCTACCGGTTCTTCGATTCGTGGGTCTATTAGTGAGAGAACACATCTTAAATCATTATCATCTTGGAGCTTATTTCAAGCCTTCGACTTAGAAGTGCAGAACACATTATCTCTAGACTGGACTTTGAATTTACCCAATGGCCTTATCCACCGCCCTGAACTATTCAAATGCCCCACCGGGGAGCACCCCCCCCCGGTTGGGGACCACTGATTTAAGGGGTTCAAGAGTACAAATGGATATAACTTCGGCCTTGTGCTCGCTATATCTTTTAGCATTTTGCAACGCATCATATGTCATCTAGTTGATATTTGTGACAAACACAAACACATACACACACACAAACACACACACACACACACACACACACATATATATATATATATATATGTTTCCGTATGTGTACATGTAGATATGTGCGTGTACACGTGTCCTGAACGCTCAAGCAAATGTCGACGACGAAATCTAGACCCGACCGAATATCTCTCGTCAGAATGATTTGTATTCAGCGTAGCGTGTCAAAGGAAACAAGTTTCATGGAATATGAATCTGTAATTGTCAGCACATTGTTCTATGGGTTTGACATATGAATGCTGTATGGTTGTAACGCTCTAAATATATTCCACTAATCAAAGCTGGATCATGCATAGCCACTAGATGGGATCCCTTGAAACACCAGTCAAAGCTATCGTCAAACATCACCAACAGGACACGTGTTCCAAACTCAGGGAAGGAAGCCAAAGCAAAGAGTGATCTAGATACAAAGATCAAGTCACGGTTATCATACAGAAATGTGACATTCAATTGTCAAGTTGTGACACATCTGCACCCGGGTGGCGAACAGGAGTGAAGAAATTTGCAGAAGCCAAACGAGAAACAGTGACAAGAAGAGCGAATCAACAGTTCTAACGTCACCGGGTAATTACCATGTATTGTGTGCGGAACTATATAACTTTCAAGGATCGGATTTTGAGACACAAAACAAAACATTCTGGATATATTGAATGACTTAGTTCCGCGAACGTAAAGGGTAACGGGTCTTCCACGTCTTTTCGGGTCGGCAGGGCCTGAATGGGAATAGCCCTGAAGTCTGCGTAATGGAGATTTAAGGTGATGTGAAACGTGCGCACGCCCGGCCCACCCTGTAAACCAAGGGTGTGCGTGCCATGGTCCACCGAGGTGGCGCAGATAGCTGCACGTCTCCTAGGTCGTATATTTAAGAGGAGTTTCATTCTCCTGGCAGATGCGAGCTAACTATGGAGGTATGCGGCCCCTTAGCGGGAATTTTCCGACAGTAACATTGACCCGTAATTTCGTAGTTGGTAGATGCTGAGCTGGGTATAGAGTTATACCTACTCCTTGAAGGAGAATCATGACAGATCTACTCTCTGCAGCTTTGATCGCAGATCCTCATGACAGTATGGCGAATTTAAGCAGGATACTGGACACACCGACAGAAGCAGATATGCGCTGACTATGGTGGTCTGCTCAAAGAGATAGCTCGATAGTATGGCCGTCTGGGCAGAGTCACAACACTGAAAAGATACGTGTGTGCACACGTATTAGTTTTTAACCTTCTTGGGGTTTATCTACGATTATCCATTTGGATGTTATTGGTTTGTCCTTTCCTCTCCATTATGTCTCTAAGTATTGACTTAGGAAAAGTCCACACATCCTTCCTTTTTATTTATCTGGCTGTTAGTGGAGACAGTATAACACTAGTCCTCGCTTTTCTTGCCAAAGATATATTTAAAGGTTGGAACATGGATTCTTAACTTTTCGTTTACCTCTGTTTACCCGGCATTCAGTATACATTAGTTGGGGATGCACTATTCTCTTAGATTCAGGGTCACTGTGGTGCTTTTTTGTGTTTTTAACAAGACCACGGGAATGCAATTTCAAAGAATGAATACAATTCATTCGGAGGAATTAACTTACAATTTTGGGTTCACGGATCTATCGTTTTTTTATATGATAGTTAGTAGAGACTGTATAAACCTAGTTGTCACTTTTCTTGTCAAATTAAAATCAGATACATAAGTGAATGTATGTATGTCTATGTATACTCCAAGGAAGCTGGAATCTGTCATACGGCTACATGGTTAAGACCATAGAATTTGGGATTATTTTCCCACTGTATATTTGAGTGGATATTATATCTCTTTCAAATATTCGCTTAGTATATATGTTGGTCTGTGTTGCATCCTTTACTCTTATACGTAACTTTGTAAGATTATTATATCGACACACGGATCAGATTAGAAAGACCGTTACATTTTCTACCTACAATCAGACTGTAGTATCCCCGGGCTTTGTCAGCTTACTGTTTCTGAGCGATAAACATACTTAATAATAGTATGCGGGAAGGACTTGCTAATCCTTTTAAAGTAAATCTCTTGAAATTGAAACCGATAAGTGAGGCATTGTGTACGTTTTTAAAAGCATATGGTATGACGGTGGGTTGATTTACGGCCTACTGAAACAGAAGCGAGCACTCAACCACTGGGCCACGGTGTTGTATTAGATGTTAATGCCCAGTCTTGTTTAGGGTCAAATCTGAATCAACAGATCAAATGGTGGATTCTGCAGAAGTATGTGTTACTTGAAAGTAAGTAGTATTCTAACGCGAGATACGGATTAAGCCGTCCCCGCTTAGGCTCCAATTATCTTAATCAGGCCTAGTTTGTGATATGTGGAATATACGTGGAGGTGAGAACTTCACCCAACGCTATTTTACCAAGAGCTCGGGGAGGGATAGCATCCTGCCTTTCTAAATGGCATTAGTATGATGTCAACACAAATTGTCCCAGAATCCGAACCCGGTGATTCCATTCCCCGAGCCGTTATCCGTTAGACCCGCCAGCACCTCTTGCCAACGATCTGAGTTAAAGTAGATTTACATACAATGAATATACATTGCCTAATTAGGAGCAACTTAATTAAGTTGTTAATATCTTAAAATTGTTTAAAAACTCTGTAATACAATCTTAAGAAAAATATAAACCAAATATATAATACGACACAAAACACGGATAATATTTATTCCCCATATTGGTTGTCTTGCACCATATGTAAGCTACGCCTAGTGACGACCTCTGTCCAGTATCGTGGCTTATGTAGTTGGGCATCTATCAATAGTTCCAAAGCCAGGATGTTAATGCACATTCTTAAGGCAAGTTCTCCTGATATCAGCTATTGATGCAACGGACCCTGCCTACCCTGATTCTTCTACTTTTAGTTCCGCTTATGAATATTGGCTAAATGAACCATTGCGCTGCGGTTGGCAGCCTGAGAAATAATTGCTTTAGATTACACTAAGAAATATATTACTGTTCAGTCAGTGACCTTTCCCCACTTGTGTGTGAATGTTTGTACAGCAACACAATGTTTGTACAGCAACACAATTGTAGTAACGATTACTGGCCAGAATATGAACATATCTAGAAAACCTGTTCATTTGGCACGGTTTCCCTACGGGATGAAAACAACCCATTCATTTACCTCTTACGAGAGAATCAATGACCATGTACACTGTATGTTATACAATCAGAACTAACCGGCTACACCCTTGGTTTTATTTGAAAGAAAACTTAACATCATTTAAAAAAAAAGGATTTACTTACTACGCTTTGCTTACTATGGCACACGGCCAAATAAGTGTTGGGGTGTTAGGAGTAGAAGTATTGCGTTTCGCTAATCTTCCAAATTGGAAGTTCTCACTTAATGTGAATATCATCATTCGAAGAACTCGCTTTTACTTTTAATACCACAAGCTCGTACCAGTGTGAAGTACATCATTATTTCAGTCACGAATCAAGTCACATATACGTGTAACAAGCACATATTACCGAGTCTATAAATGTAGGACATGCTAATAAGTAACTAAATAAACAAATATACAAAGTCGAAAAAGAAAAAGTCAGTTGTATCGGTGAGGTAAAGTGTGAAAATAATTGTGGACAACAAATTCCCCATATTCTTAGAGATCGAATGCATTTATGAGAAACCACAAAGATAGACCAGATATTTATTTAGGTGATCTGTCATTCGAATGTAAGTCTTGCGCATCCAGGAAGGATCGACCAATGAAAACTGTATACATAACTTATAGAAACATGTGTGATCAATATTTGGATGTTATTTGTTGTGTCAAAAATGGACCATAGAAAAGTCTATTTTTCACACCATTCATTATGTTATTATGTACACCGAAAGGTCGAAATATAGAAAGTTTGGCTGATGTCACATGAGAGTGTATTCAAACTATTTTTTGATAAATGTATGTATGCCTTACATCCTTGTCTGATAATTAAAATAATACAATTTGAGGAACTTTAATAATTCTATATATAATGATTGAGTACCTATTACAGGATGTTTTGATGCAACCCATCCACAAATAAACATAGACAGGGGAAATGATATGATCATTATACTTTCCGCCAATAATATTTTATGTTTGCTTCCATTACCGAGAAAAGTGGACCCCTTACCACCACGTCTACTTCCATACGAATTGCACAGATGTCACAGCCCGTAAAATCCAGCAGCAGCAGCGGTCTTCACCGTCCATCATTGGACTTATTTTGGCATTATCTACCCCATAAGAACCCACTGCGACACCGGTGTCACATACAATTTAATTGGTATGCACAGTATCGTATATAATATTATATTGTATCCTTGATTTTAACTCATCAAGTGTACTAAGTTACATTTACTGAACGGCCAGATGCAGTCATGTTACTGTGTGTCAATTTGCATACACATAATGCAACACAATATTCATTGAGGTAGAAATAAGTTTTGGGCTATGATACGCCATATTTCTTGATCATGGGCATCGCGGTGCCAATATCTTCTGAATGCGTCTAAATCGTGAGGCCATCCTCTGTTTTGCCGGTTATAATTTCGCGTATGATTTCCTATGATCTCGCGTATGATTTCTTATGATCTCTGCATGTGATGTTAAGCAAGATCCTCAGGTGTGCTCGTTGCATGGTTCTTAGTTCGAAAGCCAATCTTCTGGTTGCATTGCCGTGTTACTCTTCTGAGAAATACGTGCGCGTGTTCGTGTGCGTAAGCTCCAGCGTGCGTGTTTGCGAGCGTTCGCAACAATATCATCACCCAAGAAACGTTCAATAATCAACATTGAATTTCACCAAATAGAAGTGTTTCTTGTATCAGGTAAACATGTATCTACGACTTAAGAAGTGATGGAATTAAGCCGGAAACTTTACGCACATTCCAGATGACAGGACTAAATCACAAACAGAAATCTTCAAAACAATTCACAACGAAATCACCTACATCAGATTTTCCTTCTGGGATACACGTGTATAACACACTGAAAGAGTAACGGAAATTGTAATTACATTCGACACTATTTATATTTCGTCGTTATCTTAAAGTTGAAAGGAAATCTGTTTTAAAAGGAAAACAACTCATACACACACACACACACAAACACACACACACACATATATGTGTGTGAGTTTGTTCGTGATCTGAAAGGAAATAACATGCATATATTGTTGTCCTGTTATATGTATGTTTTAAAAGGAATATCATGCGTATATATGTGTATGCGTGTGTATGTGTGCGATTGAGAGTGTATGCCGTCCAAACATTTGTTAGTTAAATAAATTAACACTTAAATGTAAACAAGATTTACGTTCT
>VCCN01003944.1:733905-744615 GCA_006491835.1 Architeuthis dux
AGTTTCCCCAACACAACAGACTAGTCCTTCTAACCAAGACATCATCTTCTTTCAATGTTATGCGTTTCTTCTAATCAGAAAAAAAAGATACACTGTCGTTAAAAGTTCCAGAAAACCAAATGGCGGAGAAAGGAGGGATTGGTGATCAGCACAGGAAACACGCTGGTTACACAAATGATACACCTCAAATGATTTTATATTTTATAATTGTTTGATTTTCTATATAATTGAACACTTAATTGTATGTAGTCATTTAACAATCAGACACTTAATATTATTTAATTTGTTAATTTCCTAAATAAATTGGAGATTGAAATAATGTTGGTGGTTGAATCATTTAGTTATCACCATACATGATTTTAGTAATAATTAATAAACCATACTATTGATCGTTAATATTAGTATTGATATTAATCATGTATAATTAATGAGACTCACAAGTATTAGTATCACTAAAATATATTTGGATTTCTGTGAGATGATTATGTAGAAAGGTAACTACTGCACTAGTTTCAGTGGAATAATGCATTGTTTGAAAAGGAGTCAGGGTAAATATTCAGGAGACAAATGCATAACTTTAAGTGGAAGACTATATTGTTACAGACAAAGAAACAGTATATATGTAGATTGTTAACGTTGTTGTTATCATCATTAATAGAGGGAACATTACCCGAAGATAATCATGTTTATGCTAATATATTGATACATGTGATACATCCATAGTTGTTGCTGTCAACATTTCGAATTACGGTCATGTTAGCTGTTACATTAATAATGACATCACATACATATCATCGCAATCATTAATAATTAAATATTACATCGACGTTAATATTAATGATATGTTAAATTGATGTTTGGCATTGATATATTTTATTAGTCTTAGCTTAGAATTTTTGAAAAATACACGCATACAGACATGCATACACGCACGCACACACATGCACGCACACACATACGCGTACACATACACATACACACACCTATAGATATGATGCTAGGAACAGACAATGTGTAATTATTTGTTACCGTAACATATTTCAAAGGAAGTCGGTGAAAAGATGTGTCTGCATTCACTGAGTATTTCTATCTGAATTACTAAACACTGGTAATAATTTTGTAAATGAAGTGTGTGTGTGTGTGTGTGTGTGTGTGTGTGTGTGTGTGTTGGGGAAAATTTGTGTGGATTGGTTTGGGTAGGTATGTGGATATGCTAGGATAGAATGTGTTGTGTGTTGAACGTAGTTGTATTGTGATATGGTGTCCTATGGTATGAAAATGTGTTAATACATATAACCGATACATGTCTGGATATATGATTGCTTAGTTCAGCATATGGGTGTGATCATTTTAGCATCTGTGGGTGTATGTGTGTGTGTGTCTATATGTGTGTGTGTGTGTGTGTGTGTGTGTGTGATAATTTGTTGGTGCAGGAAAGTGTATGTATGTTGGTGTCATGTTAACCTGTTTGGGTCCGGACATGTATTTGTCTATATTGATACATTTGATATTGTCATATCGGTTTCTGTCAACATTTTAATCGATAGTCATGTCGGCTGTTACATTAATAATTACTTTAATTTCATCGCAATTATTAATACCTAAATATTAAATTGGCGACAAAATTAATTATATTTTAATTTGATTTTTGGCATTGGTATATTTTTATTAGTCTTAGCCTAGAAGATTAAAAGAATACACGCATTTGAATCTGAATTGTGAATATGTTGTATGTGTGGTATGTATTTGGTGGTGAGCCTATATGTATTGTGTGTGTTTGTTCGGGTGTCTGTGCGTTCGTGTGTGCGTATATGTGTGGTGGCTGGGCAATATTTTTATCAGCTGTGGTGGTGGACGTCTGTATGTGTATGTGTTTTGTGGAAAGGTGGGTGTAGGCGTGGAGTGGAGTAAATGTGTAGAATGGAATATGGGATGCTGATGTGTATATTACTATACCCTGATAGTAGTTTTGTTAATGGCCTGTTTGATATGTGTGTATATGTGTGTGTTTCGGTTAGGGTAGGTGTGTGTATATGCTAGGACATAATGTGTTGATCAGAATGTTGTGTATATTGAAAGTAGTTGTAGTGTGATGTGTTGTTAATATCATATGAAGTGTGTTAATGTATATACACAATAAATGACTGTATATATGAGTGCATAGTTCAGGATATGGATGTGATCATGTTAGCATGTTTATGTGTGCATGTGTGCATGTGTGTGTGCGTGTGTGTGTGTGTGTGTGTGTGTGTGTGTGTGTTTGATAATGTATTGGTGCAGGGAAGTGCAGGATATTGTCTCTGTGTTGGAGTCATGTTAGCCTGTGTTGGTCCGGACATGTATTTTTCTGTAGCCTACGGCTAAGCGTACATAGACGACCACATGCATTTCTATACACACCGCAAGCCCTGAACCAAATCGGGCATGGTTATATGTATCTACCTGACCTCGGATTGACCTCGCGTCTTACCCAGAATTCACCTATTCCTACCGCCTTAAGAATGCTTCATAACCTTCAGCTGGCACACCATGGGACAGTTATAGAATGCATGCCTTTCTATGCTTGCAAACATTTCAGCAACACTGTATCGATGTTAAGGTTGACTCCGATGTATACCCGCCGATGATGAAAACTCTTCGAAACATGTACGGGAAAAAACATAACTAATACAATTCCATATACACACTATACTCCTGTTCTCTCTCAGCTTTAGCAGTAAAACTCCCCCGTCTCATGCCAAAACCATCTTCACTAAAAACCGAATGAAAGTCAATTCAGAAAAATGTTTGCAGAGGAGGTAGCAGTGAAAACATTCTGGATTCGCCTCGACAATTTATCAGTTCTTTGATAATTCATTGATAACTTTTGAAGTTTCTGAGGAAATAGTGTGGTTCTATAACCAATATATTTGATACGAGCTAAAACGCATACGGCTCGGTCGCAACAAGAAGACCTCACTTTGGCGCTATATTCTTGGCCAGAAAATCTGGTTCAACATTATATTTTCGGAACTAAATTGTTTAGTACCGAATGTGGCCAAACACAGCGCCACATTCGACAAGACGCGGTGATCAGCGTTATGACATATTCACGTGGAAGATATTTAATTTAAGTCACTTAGCTCTTATTCATCATTCAAGGCAGTATTCCGAATTACAGTCGAAAAAGCACCTCTCCTCATTTGAGAGAACACCTGGTCTGAAAAGAGATAAGAGGCACAAGTCATCTAAACCTTTGAATGTTTAAATGTTTCTGTCGGGCCAGCGTCTGCAATGACAATATACCTTCTTACTTACAATCACAGTGCCACTAACCCTTACTGGCCCTTTCTTTCTGCGAGCTTTCAGCGTTAGCGACATACCTCATCGCGATAATTCTGAGCTTTGTGGTCAACACTTTCGCATTCTTGTCTCTCTCTTCAATCATGAGTGTATTGTCGCTGTTGAACCAAGGCTTCGGCGCTCTTCACGTTAATCAATCAAAAAGCAGTTCCTTAGAATTGAACAGAGACACGGTATGACCACGTTTTGTTATTCATATAAGTTTGTATATATTGGTAGATTGAATCTGCAATGAATACCAACATATAATGTTATATGAATACTTCCGACTCAAGTTCCGAACATGTGTCTTTATTGTTGATTCATTAGTATCACTGCATTTCAGCTTATATTTCCTTCGACATTACGAAAATGTATGTTTCAGAACTTAGAATGAAACGAAGGTCTTTCCCACCATGACAAAAATCGTAGCTATTAATCATATTAAGCTTTTGATATTCCATATTCAGTGAAAGGACATATTGATTACCAATTAACAGCCATTTAATATATTTGATATTTACATAGATATTCTTCTGAACGGCCTAGTTGGAAGTATTGTTTGTATTATGTAAATTATTTGTTCTTTTTATTCGAACATTTTAAGAAACAACGTCCAATATTTGTACAAAAGCTGTAATTCGAGCAGAACAATGAAGAAGGAAGTATGAATCGATCTGAAGAAGCGGGAAATCAATCATTGGTGGAAGGAAGAAAGAAGGTAAGAAAGCAAGAGAAGAGAGAGAAAGAAAAGGTACAGCTACATAATTCTGAAGACACGGCAATTAAAGCAAAAAGAACACAATTAAACACGAAGATATTAGAGAAGACAAGAATAATGTAACGGTAGCGTAAAGAAGATAACCATGAGTAGAACAATGGGGTATTCTACTTTATTGTTTTATTTCGCAGTTTTGTCTTTCACGCCGTTGGCCATTTGATAGACTTGTTTCTTACACGCTCAACAGAATTCCAAATATTTTGGCAGAAGTTCGTGTCAAATATCCATAGGATAAATGACAACAAAATTCGCGAATGAAATTACTGAAAAAAAAGAAGAACATTTTGTTTAACTGAAATTAATTCTTATAATAAAAAATAACTTCTCTAATCTCTCCGAAGGTATTGGAGCAAAACAAACTTACGGACAAATCAAGTGTCACGATGTTATAAATATTTATCAAGTTTTATTCAGTCTTGCACGAGCACAGATGTGAGGAAAAACAGGTTAGGGGAATTTTGTTGTGACAGTCTTTCAGAGACTGCTTTCCCTAAAAATCAGTATTTCAAATCCTGGTATTACCGATTAAAAAAGCAACTGCAAAATGAAAAGAAACCTAGATTTGGAATATAATATTGCCTTTTATAATCTATACGAGATTAATTACATGAGAAAACAGTTACATCTATGTTGTCCTTTTCGTTACAACAATACATTGATGAGGGGCGGATTATAACTGGTTTGCAGCACGTGGGGTCGCTGATGCTTTGGGAATATAGATTTGATATCAGAAGATTGCTCGTTCACCATAGGTGTTCATTTTTCAAATTAAACATATACGCAATAACAGTTTTTATATATATACACAAACAATATATATATATATATATATCGATAAATATCAATTTCTAAATTTAGAATCCAACGCATGTCATCTCTGTTAAATACCGACACTAAGACCTAAATCATGAAGTACGGCGTGACACGAATAGAACATAATATACAAGGAAGCACACATAGAGTGCATACCATTGTCATCGCGATACACTAACTAAGGACTGGATGAAAATCAGTTCATATATATCTACAAATCATGTGAAGTGACTGTGTAACCTTTGACTTCCAAATTCCAGATTCTTGTCTTTATATATCATCGCACGAATTCATTAATCCTAATCAGAATGTAATTGAGTCCTACTTAGCTCATGACATCCATAAAATGTCATTGAAATTCATTGAGAACGTTATGGCATACTATGTGAAAAAACAGGCAGATAGACAGAAAGACAGACAGACATGAGTGGATGCATATACCTCTTCCACCGTCGTAGGCATAGGTAAAATATGTATTGGCAGACACCCCCTCCGTGATGGGTAATTTGTCAAAGAACAAAGAGCATCCTTGCCTATAACCTGATAAACCATAAGTATACTAAATGTTATTACAAGTTGATCATAATCGAGTTAGCACGTGATTATTCTAACATCAAAGATCGGAGGAGCAAAGGCAATTTGAATTCCTTTATGTAATAAATAAAGGCAGGAATATCGTTAATAACACATTAGTGGCATTAGTAGAAAATGTCTACACGCATACAAACAAGTCAAGTGATCTACAGTGTTGATACAGCTTTGCGGTGATCAGCTTATTATATTATAGTTCGAGAATTGTCACGTATCCCATGTTAGAGCTAACTTTGCTGTACGATCAACACTTTTGCATCTTACTTCCCTCTTTAGACAATATTTCCATTATATGTACAACCCCCACCAGCGATATTTTGTTTTGTCTTTACTTATGTCAGCATATATAACAGAATCATGGTCAATATAATCTCAGCAATTAACGTTCTAGTTCGGTAACATCAAATAATTAGCAGAGTGTATGCCACAAACTAAATGGCAAGGTTGCTGCATTCTTCAGAAGGGAATAACATACAGGTACTTCCTCTCTATAAACTGATAGCCTGGAGTGAAATAAAACCCTTAATATGACATCCCAGGAGATTAAACGCTTTGTTGAACTAAAGAGGTCCAAGAGAATCAAGAAACATACAGATGTGGTCAAAGTCTATAGCTAGCAACTGCCAAATATGGATTCATTCACTTTCACACATGTATATGCTTGGAAGAATGAGTGCGCGTTTCCTATTACAGTTTGGCCAATCTTGGCCAGTGCAATTCCGCATGTTTCATACACAACATACAGGAACACCTGTAATGATATGTTCGAATAAAAGGGCGAAGGCATGGGACTAATACGTTCTGAAATTGCAATTTGAGGTATTTCAGACGACGCTTGTTGTAAGGGCTTTAGCAAATCAGAACGTCTTTTTAGATTTCTCACGCTAGTTCTTATATAATATAGCCCACACGTATTCAATGGGAGTCATGTCACGGGACTGACGTGGTCAAGGAAGTAGTTTGATGCAGTACCTGAAAATTCTGCACTTCTTGATTCGTCAGAAAAAAAGTATGCTGTGTCAAGGGCTTATTGCTCATCTCGATTGTCCATTCATCTTTCTTCTTAATATTAGTCGTGGTTAAAAGATGCTTCCTCATGGCTACTTGTCAATAATAACCAAGTTGATGAAACTACTATGCTGTCGTTTCTCGGCTGATATGAAATTACTCTGCCACTTCTGAAACGTTTAAAACCTTAAACTTAAATGTATCTATGTATTTCTTGCATGTCTCTGTAATATAGTCAGGCAGTAAAAGACACCTTTTGGGCAGCCATTGATGATAGATAATATAATGTTTATACACATGTATGTTATGTTAAATACATAAACATGCCTAAGCAAGCACTAAGCAGCCCCCATTCCGTTTCCGGTCCCAGAAAGCGGGACCGGAAGTAGGAATAGGGAGGGCGCAGTTCAGCTCAAGCATAGCTGTTATCAACATGTGTTCTTTTGTGTATCCTTTCTTAACACGCTTAAATACGATTACGAATCAAAACGCATTCTAATCTTACACAGCTACCACAGATAGAACAACGAAGACACATAAACACAACAAGAACATTACAGATAACCATACTAGCACAGTTCTGCAAGCGTAGTTATCTATGCGTCTTTCTACGGGAATATTGAATTAGTTGTATTTAAGTATACTTGACTAGTATTGTCTTGACAGACAGCCTTAACAGCTTCGGTTGCTATGCCTGGGCGTTTAGTATGGAGGGGGTGATGTGCTCAAAATTCCAATGTGCTGAAGGCTTCGAAAGTAAATAAGTGCCCAATACTTTTGGAGGTCATTCCGGCTACAGGGGATGCCAGATGAAGTTGTGATGCAGTATCTCTCCATCAACTAACTCCGGGCCCCTCCCTGAGAATGTATTGTCAGCGTTTACACCATTAGTACATAAGGCACCCGGTATTCCCAGACAGTCACCCATCTAGTTATTGACCAAGATGGACGTTGGTTTACTTCGGTGGTCGTACGCAATCTATTGAAAATATTGAAGAATTGACCAATAAGTATTTAGTAAATGAATGAAATAAGAATCAGTAGCACCCGTCAGTCTCATGAGACCATGGATCTGCATGAGGGAAGTTTTGCTTTCAGTCTCTCTTCATGCAGAGACCTGTGCGGATTGTGTGGAAGACAGGCGGCTGTTCATGTAACAAGCCTCCCCTCTCCACTTCCCGATGCTGGCAATGATAGAAACATGCGTCATCGTCAGGCTGAACACAACTGTCTTAGAGATTCTAGCTCCTGCGTTTGAATTACAAGTTGTCCTTCACCATAACTGGTTTTCCCTTAAGATTACAGAGCCCAGTCTGCACACTTTTGTACCCATAGCAGGGGGGATAGAATTACGCATTTCCCAATGGTATTAGTGCGAAGTGAACGTAAACAGCATTGGTCAGAGTTTGAACTCATCACTCCGATTCCATTGACCGCATGGTGGACCGTTATTCCGCTCAAACTTGCTTGGACGCCAGTTTTATTTTATTATGTTATTCAGATTGTTAACTTAATCTCAATTCTGAGTTGTTTTTATCACAATCTTGACTCTGACAGCAATTCTACGGCTTCGAGTAAAAGTTGTGATGAAAACAACTAAAGATTAAGATGAAGATAACAAAGTAGTACACCATTATAAAAATAATAGATTACAATATTGTATCTAACAAAAGACGGCTGTTTATTTAACAGTGACGTCGTTTAGTAAATATAAAACAGTGAAACATCGAGTTTGATGGCATACATCATCTCAAAGAAAAGCCTTACAGCTCAATTAAAGGCGTTAATGTCAAGACTACGTATTATTCGATACAACTGTGTCACAAACAGCTGTAGCCTCGTCTTCATAGTAACGCATTAAAGTCACATTCTGACATGTTTACTTTGTTGTAGCAAACTGATTTGATGTTGGTTTTTCATTCGGC
The DNA here is from genome assembly GCA_006491835.1 of Architeuthis dux. Classification (NCBI taxonomy): domain Eukaryota; kingdom Metazoa; phylum Mollusca; class Cephalopoda; order Oegopsida; family Architeuthidae; genus Architeuthis; species Architeuthis dux. Next base: position 742,345 of record VCCN01003944.1, read on the forward strand.
TTTTATCTGATAACTTTTATTTCCCCGGTGTATTTGAATGCAACTGTTTGAGGTTAAATTGTATGTGCAGGAATTATCGTGGCCATATCTATTCGGCCATTTATTGTTTGTCTTTTAAGTTCAAATTTGTTTGGTTTATTGAAAGAGGCTGCACATAATTGCCATACTCGATAACCCAACTATGTTATCCATCTTTCAAGGGAGGTGGGGGATGACCGGGCGGTTAACAACATGTAGAATCGACATGGCGAGCCGAGTTCAATCTCCGGTTGGGAGAGTTTCAGTTTATTAACTTTTCTCAGTAATTCAGTTTATGATATTTAAACGGTTATTCCCACAGCTGAAGAACGGATCTTTACAGAAATAGTAAAACGGTCATAAACTGAATTAGTCCTATGAGATCAATTAAGTTTAAGTGCTTTATTTCTAGGTATCTTCCAGCCCCGATGAATCGAGTTCGAATTGTCTTGATTTCACCCGTATTTGGATTGAAATCACGACCTGATCGATTCCGAAATGTACGGATAATCGGGTGTAGGTATTGGTCAATAAAGTCCAATTAGTATTCATGGAAGCAAACACAATCGATAATGAAATTCAATCAATAATACAAATGCACAAGAAATCCGAACAAAAGGACTACCTATTCATTAACGAGAACGGATCTGGGGTTCCTTGAAAAGCATGTTCAGCAACCTATGTATCCTTATTGATTATCGAATTTATAATGAATCGAATAAAAGAAATACCAGAACATATTTCTCCTTCTTTCGAGCAATGAAACACGTTTGATATTTTTAAACCGTTAACGTTGACGTACATTGCCAGTAAAACCTAATCAGCATGTTAATCCTGTAATCATGGAACGGTTGTGTGCTTTGATTTGGTTGTTCTCAAAGGATCTTGATAAAACAGCTGCACATTGTGACAGTCCATCCGCCTGTCTCTTTCACATAGACACCCTCCAATTCGAAGCTATGCAGAGCGATATATACACTGTTGAGCCGAACATGATCAACAGCGACATGTGGATAGAATGAGAGCTACTATCTCGTAACAACCGTGGATGTCAGGTTCATAGTTGTATTAGCAGGTAAGATGACCATGTGCACTACAATGTGATGTGCTGAATGCCGCATTTATGACCAAAAAGAAAGATTTGAGTGACTTTGATAAAGGCTCAATGTGTTATGTCTAGAGGACTAGGTTAGACATTTCCAGGAAAAGACACGGCCTATGGGGTTATTACGTTCAGTTATGGTGACCACCACCCATCGGCAGTAGTCCGAGGAGGGTGAAAGAACCAACAACCGATATTCCATTGGGCGGCATATACACGATTCGAGGAGTAGAATGAGCATCTTTCATCAATGCTATTCCAACGGAAAGGCTACGTTGACGGAAATTGCAGCTAACTGTAATCAATGTGAAGGAAGACGTGCATTACAATACACAGTACACCGGTCCATGTTATGTATGGGGCATCCGCATGCCAGTAAGAGTACCCGTACGAACCAATGTCCGTCACCAAAAGCGTATTCGATGGACACACGAGCGTTTGAACTGGGCCAAATACCAACAACAATCATAGGAGACCAGGTAGAGTCCTTCATGGCACCAGCCATAAATAGTAGTGTCATCAACTAGTCATCAATTAGCAGGGCAATATGCCCAGCCACGCTTCATGGGTTTTACGGGAACGGCTTCAGTAACATGAAGACACTTTCACGGTGTTGTCCGTGCCACCGAACCGCCCAGATCTCAATAACACTATTCGGGCATATGTGTGTGCGAGTTTCAGTTCAGGATCCTGTTCCATGTTGCAATTTAAAGATAGGACCTACCCATAAGGAGCCTGCATGAGAATATGACATATATATAATGGGCTATACATACTACCGATGTATAACATGGGTCTTTATTCATACGTATTTGCGTCTGTAGAGCGAGATAGCTGCTAATGAATGTAACGGATTTGAACACTGAACATGAGTGTCCTGAACTTAATCAACAAACAATATCACTACCAACTCACACCCGAGTCCGGTGTCTACGTCATACCATGCAACGACTGCACCACGGTCTATATCGGCAAGACGTCCATGCCACTCAAGAAAAGGACATACGAACACCGTAGAGCCATCAAGCTTGAAGACCAGCTAAACGCCTCAGGTGGTCGAGGGAACACACACAACCACACTATTAGCTTACAGAAAACGCACATCATCAAACATATAGACAATTCCACGAAACGACGCTCATATCGGAATG
>VCCN01003944.1:844911-855310 GCA_006491835.1 Architeuthis dux
ATTATTTAAGTTGATATCTCACCCATATATCTTGTTGAGTTTCTTTCTTTGGACCGATCAAGAATCGACGAGAGTGCAGCAATTTTCTTGCTGAAAGCCATTTTGCGTGTAGGCTCGGTCCGATGAAGGATTTCAAGTTATTGGATTATTTCGGTATTGAAGGAACTTTCATTAGTTTAAAAACCATAGAAAGGTGGCTCTGTGCAACAAAAGACATCTGATTGCACAAATTATTTAGATAAATCTATAAATGCTTCTTTTTTATTAGTGAGATTGCGGGGAAGAATATATTATCAACCCTACAATAACAATGCACCTCTGAGACTAACGGTTTACAGACTGCTCTGGTAACCACTACACGCAACTTATCAAAACTGTATCACGGTTCTCATCGAAAGTATCGGTGATCTTACGAAAACAGGTGTATCTGACGCGGAGATACATTGCGTTCAAGTCTAAAGGTTTGTGTATGAAGCGGCGGTCGATTGAACCACGGTAATTAAGTAAATAAATGAATGATCAGAGTTATATATTTTCATTTTTATATAACTAATGCCAGTAAAAGATAACAATATAACTGCGAGAATTCATATATCTTATTAAGTTTTTCTTTTTTTCCATTTTGGAATTGATCAAGAATAGAGTACCTTCCGTCTTAGAACCACAAGCCAAGTTAATAAATTACCTTATATAAAAAATAAAATACATCACTTGCACAATTAATTGTTTTCGGTCTAGCAAACTGAGATTTTCATCTTTCAAGTTTGTCTCTCCGTTGAACAAATGTACCATGGCGCTGACTGACGATAAAAAATCGCTATTGTCTTGAACATTATAAGCAGCAAGAAAACAACTTGCCAAGGACATGCTAGTCTTGACTAAAAAAAAAGACGCGCTTTGTTTGTAATTTTCGTCAATTCAGATAAAAAGTTGTTTTTGTTTCATTAAAAGAAACAATTCAACGAATCAACACATGGCGACAAGACAGCAACATTTTTGTATTAACACCATGAAACAGAAAAGAAAAGCAGACGTCCTCGGTAGGCGGACATGATTAAACCACTGTTTTATTCCAAGTCAATAAATCACGGTGAATTCCTCTTCGTCTTATGGTTTAAAAAGCTGCATATATTCCACCGATGCGAGAGGTCAGTTTTCCAGTCCAAGTGAAAACTGAAATATCAAATACATGTATCCCTCGCTTTTCAAAAATGTGCTTTACGCAACTTAGATATCAAATGTTTATATTAGGTAGGCGTTCTCAACTTGACACTCTAATGCAAAAATGTATTTTAACCTAATTGTGTTCTATATCTCATTGAACCACATTTTCTAAAAATGAAGAATCGAACAAATGATTAAACCACGATTTTGTGCCACGTCAATAAATTACCGTGAATGAGTCTGTGTCTTGTAGTATAAAGAGATACTCATCTGCCTCTGATGACAGAGGTCGGTGTTCGATCCCAAGTAAAAAGCCCATTCTATAATCGATATTAGAAAAAGGGCATATCAGATATTTTTTTTTTAGTTAAGCCTGATACTGATTGTATAGCGATTCACGTATCGTACATGTGTGTACGTGAAACGCTTCTCTTCATCCATCCCACGGAAACGGAGCATGCGTCTTGCAATCGAACAGATCGTAAGACGTAGTTATTTCTGCAAGGTATCATGCTGCATGAATACAACTGAGAAGAAACGGCAAGACGACGATGTTCCATCGTTAACAATTCCAAGGGACGCTAGAAACGTGTGTGAGGTTCTAAATGAAGTATTTTGAATAGTAGTATGGCGTCATCATCCAAGGCAGGCTATTATTTTGTTACATTACATGACTGGATACTTTCCGGGCAGACCTCGAACCGATCGGTGTAAATAGTATCGTATTGTTATAATATAAGATACACCCCCGCCCTAGTTTAAGAAAACTGTAACACGTCAGTTAAATCGATTTTTCCAATTTAATTTCGGCGCCGTCATTTTGTAATCAATCATAGCAGTTACTAATCGTTGTAAAACATGACACTCCATTCGATTTCTGACACCTATTACATCATATTAATCTCTTAGAAGTTGTATAGTTGAGTTTGTAGTGTATTCATCAGTGCCCAGTTAACAATACATTTTAGAAACATGTTCATGGTTTAGATTCAGGGATGTATGTCTCCTAGAATGGTTGCTAACCAGGGTTGAGATATCTGCGGGACGCGGGTTCGATCCCCGCACGGCATTTTCTCTTTATTTACATTACGCCGCACGTTTAGTAGTGGTTCACACCGGCGCCGAGCAAATATAGGTTACCAACTAATTATGTCTTTACAATTATCAAATTATATAAAGGATATACAATTATTCAATTTTTAATTTCATATATATATATATATATATGTACATGCCAAGATATACATATGCGTAAACATAATCGATAGAGAGACAATGGAATCAAGAATAAATGATCACATATGGACGAAAAAGCTCGCAGACCAAAAAACTGAAAATAAATTAAATTAAATGTCTCGAATTTGAGAAGAATGGTAGAATCAGAGCAAAACTATGCATACACATCCTATGACATAAGATATCAATTTCCTTCAACTTTAAATACGAACTTCTCTCCAGATAAGCAGCCTGGTAATAGTCTGGTTTTAGCAAGCAAGCAATATTTCAAGAATAACTCTCGATGAGAAATAAACACAAGGAGAAAAATATAACAGTGAGCATATCATATATGTACCGATTATGCAGGCATATTCCAAGGGACTTTCGACTTCTTACATATCCGTTAGCTAATGAGGCGGACTGTGTGAAAAAAGATGCAAACATCTACTCAGTTGGAATAACGCCAACTGGATGAGTAATTTAGGGCAAAAATAAATCCGTAGATATATTTTTTGGGAAAGCGATACACGATAGTGATATTTAGGATATTTAGTCAGCTTACTATAGTTTGTCTCAATTCTGATTATAATAAAATGGAAGATTCTAGGGAATGGTCTGCTTGCTTTGAAAATCAGCATTTTAAATGATGGCTCTTTGCTTGAGTTCTAAAACCGACCGCTGTGGCTTTATGAAACTGTGCGTATATGTGTATGTTATCATATCAAAGCAAACCTAAATCGTCACGTATGTTTGATTGACTATTTGTCGAACACATGTTCGCTTGAAGATTTATATGTTTTGTCTCTCATTACATAGAGAGAGAATCCATGTTTCATTGATGGCTGGTAAAACGGACACCTTCCTAAAAATAATAACTTAATCAGTAGACAGATTCCTTATTTGAAAAACACGTCTTCTAATTAAAAAACATCCCAACGTAGGCATGGAGGTATTTTTATGTATTCTTTGACATGCACTGCACTTACTCTATATGTGTACAATTGAAATAGTTTCGTATTTGTTTTAGCAATATTAAAAGAAAGAGAAAACAAGAGTGAACAGATGGGCAAACTAGTTCTAATACGACGAAGACCTGGATATCAATATTGCAATGCATACACTGTACTCGATGAGTCTAGACGTTGGCAAACAGATTGAATGTGGCTTTAGCGCACTCAACAACATATTGACTTAGAAAAGAAGTAAGACTGATATATGCGTGCACGCCAACATAAGAATAATAAGAATACACTGGGAATATAAATCCAAATAATGAGAGGCAAAGCATCAAACCCATGGGTCACACTGAATAAACAACTTAAGTAACATGTCATTTTAGTTTCATGACTTTTTTTTGGGGGGGTGGGGTTCTTTAAAAGGTAACCAAAAGGGGTCGATAAGGGAAAAACAATACGAAACCCTGGTTTAGAACATAGAAGTTACTTTGTTGCTTTTGAAATCCCGTGAAATCAGTCACTTAATCCATGCAATTCCTACGTCCGAAGTTCCTGACTGGAAAATTAATGAATTATGCACACGGACCTCGAATCCCCCCCCCCTCCAAACTGACTTTAGTAGAAACAAAAATAAAATATTCCATCAGTGCTCGATTTATACAAATTACAAATACTTCATATATTCTTTGTGGAATCAGTTAAGCTGAGCCGTTTAGAGTTTATGATGTAACACACGCGCGTGCGCGTGCGCGTGCGCGTGCGCGCACACACACGCACACACACACACACACACACACACATGCACACACACACACACACACACACACATATACGTTGTCATCAAGACACATACTTTTTGACAAGCATGACAAAGAACTGTGTCTATAACGCCACATGCAGCTGGGGTACAGAATAGGAATTTAAACTTAGCCGAATATAACTCGAAAACACATAATCGATAAAGCGACAATGTGATCATACGGACGGAAAAGCTCGCAGACCAAAAACTGAAAATAAATTTAAATAAATAAGTCTGGAAAATGAGAAGAATGAAAGAATCAGCGAACAACTATGCGTAAAAGTCATATGACATAATATATCGATGTCCTGCAATGTTAAATCCGAACTTCTTTTCATATAGTCATCCTAGTTACCGTCTGGTTTTAGGAAGCAAGCAATATTTCAAGAATAACATTCGATAAGAAATAAACACAATGAGAAACATTGAGCATAGCATATATCTACAGATTATGCAGGCATATTCCAAGGGACTTTTGACTTCTTCAAAAGCCTTTAGGCAGATCACAGATGCATATCTGTTGGCTAATAAGGCGGACTGTGTGTAAACGATGCAGAGATGTGCATAGTTGGAATAACGACAACTGTATGACAGCTGTAGAAGAAAAAAAAAGAAAACCGTGGATATCTTTTTGGAAAGAGATACATGAGAGTGACATTTAGGATATTTAGTCAGCTTACCATAGTTTAGCTCATTCAGATTATAAGAAAGGGGAAGATTCTAGGGAATGTCATGCGTGCTTTGAAAATCAGTACTTGAAAGTATGGCTCTCTGCTCATGTTCGAAAACCGACCGTTGTGGCTTTATGAAATTGCCTCGACCACGATGTAGGCCTTATTCACATCTATACATCTACCTATGTGTAGAGTAAATCCAGACTATTACTACTGCGGTGTATTTAAGTTCCATCCTCACTAGATATACAACAGTTATGAGCTTGGGCTAGACGATACTTTCGTGAAGTCGATCCACACTGAGTGAGTTTAGTCTTGAACACATTCATGCATATAAGTCTTACACAAGTACATCCGTCAGACTAATTAACCTACCAGCTAAGTAAATAACTATGTATGTATGTATGTATGTATCATAATCTCTATATCTCCCCCTCTCTCTCCATGTCGTTATACCTATATGTCTCTCTCTCCCTCTCTCTCTATATATATACATGTGTGTGTATATGGGTGTATGTGTGTGTGGACGCGTGTCTTTCTGTGTGTGAGCCTCCGCGTCTGCGACGGCTATCGAATTTCTCCGCAGGCCGTTCTTAGTTCGGAGAGACCGATCCTCACAGGTAGTCTCCATATTGCGACCACGTGCAAGCCTAAGATATGGTTAGTAAATATATAACTTGTATCTATCTATATATCTATCCACACGTATATCTATATATCTATCTATTGATCTAACTACCTATATAACATCTTATTTGTTCCCTATCTGGCGTATTTCTAACATAACTAAGTGGTGGCTGTATATAGACATACCATCTTATAAGTAGAAACCCAATACGTATTTATCTATACATACTTTCTTAGATTAACGAGAAGATGCGTCCATGAGAATACAATTACGTATTTTGGAAATAATCGACTTCACCGTTTGGTTCGAAATATTGAGGTATGTTTTGTTAATATCGCTCCGAGTGTTATTAGGAATGTCTTCATAGTGTTTTCTATTGGTTGCTTTCCCAATAATGTATACCTAAGGTCTGCTTCTTGCTGTTTCTTGGATGATTCTCCTGAAGAATCATATCAGTATAATCATTCAAATTTGTCAGTTATTAATAATGCTTTTTTCACTAGTATTATTTTCATATTATTCCTGTTCCCTTTGACTTGAGGCTTCGCTTTATTTTCCCAAATATGTATATCTACGGTCTGGTTATTTCTGTTTCTTGGATGGTTTTCTTAAAGAACCATATCAGTATTCAAATGTGTCAATTATCAATAATATCTTTTTTCTCCACTATCATTCCTTTCATCTCCGCACATGCTGCACGATCACCTGAAAATATCCGACAACTTGTAGTTCATTAAAGCGAAGTTGTGTTAATCTCAAATGATGCCTGTCTCACGATTTTCTTTTCATAATTTGTTTCCATTGGCTGCAATCACTCGAGGGAAAACAAAGTTCCTTCTCGGATGTGATACAAGTTCATTGATCATCATCCACCCCGGGGTGCACTGGATGATCGGGCTAAATAACTGAAAAGTCGGAATTTGTCTACTGGAGTATATGTGCAACATCTCAAAACAGTTGGTTTCTGTTTTCTTTTTTGGATGCAATATTGAGCGAAAATAAAGAGAATTGTTTAAAACAAAGGGAACTCAACATGTTTGCCAATCGAAAAGAAACACTTCCACTAATGAGTGTTATGTTTAATTGACTATGTCTAAAAAGCATAGAAATGTCAATTGTCCCCTTCAAAATATGATTTTCCGACCAGAAGAGTGATAGTTTGAAACCTATGTATTTCCTATTGGAAACGGGCGGATTTGCACATTTATTATTCACATCAAGTAAGAAAAGCAACTACATACGCATATCATTGGCCTTCTTGAAGACATTGTCAGTCATTTTCTATAATCTTTACACATAAGCAATTAGTAAATGACATACCCAGGAACAAACATCTCATTACACGGTGTTATTAACGCATAGACATACACTTAAGAGGCGTCTATTTTTATAGGTGCAAAACAAGTTGATATATCTGCATTCATAGATGCGTGTGTATCTTGATTAAAACATATGTATAACATAAGTACGGATATAGTATGACCAGAGATACTAACGGATGAGTATCTACTGTGTGCCTAACATACATGCCTATTTTCCAGCAGTGCCAGAAGTAGGTGTTCGAACATAATTAAAAGCCAGTCCTTTGAATACCTATATTGTACGCAGGCATTCTCGATTTATATGATTGACGTAACACCAACTTCCTTCTCTGATCTGGCCTCATGCCATCCTAGATTCAGTTTAGTGCAATGTTTCCTCTATTTCGTAGTAGTCAGTGTGTGCAGGAAGTATGTGCGCGATGTAGCAGCCTCTACTATTTTGTTAAGCCTTTCAACTTCATACTAACTGATTTTTGGCGCCATGCCCCTACCTTCATTTGAATTCCACACACGGAATAAATATTTCTTCATATCAACTCAGTAAGCTAGCTACAGAATTTGAAGAAGATCTGTGGGAACTACATTATGAGCACTGTCGGCCAAATATGCCTGCAGCCGTGGAGTACACTATGTGGTACTTGAAAGACTGATTATTTAAGAGAAACAGTTAGCTAATATATTATGTTCAATACGTTTAATTACAGTAGTATATTATATATATATATAATTATGAGTACACATAGTAATTACTACATTATTTCAAGTAACTAACCAATTGTGCGCACATTATTTCGCATTGTGTGCTTGTTGATAAACGTGGGTTCACGCACGCGTGCACACACGTTTATGACGGTTAGAATGAACTATGCTTCTTACTTCTTAGCCGTTCATAAACTCCACTATCTATTTGAACCAGAATTCTCTTTACTAAAAATCTAAAGGTAGACACCGCTACATGTGAAGAGAACACTTAAATGTTAGACATCAGACGGGAAGCATATTTCCTGCGAGGTCTGACATGAAGTGGACACATTGAAATGATAATAACAGTTGCAGGAGATAAAAGAGATAATCATTGAAGGAAAAGATATACACAGTAGGGAAATGCATTGACAAGAAGCAAAGATCCATTCCGGAACACACAATGCCAATATTCTTGTTCCTGGGACGATGGGAAAAGGACGAAAGGCTTAAGGTTTGGACAGAATGGGATGAGATGGTAACGGCTGCGAATAATCATACATTCCTAAAGCTTTCCCCATTCCATTCTTTTACACCTTTTTTATTTTACCATGTACCATTCGAATCTTACCTGCCTCTTTACCTACGTCTTGCTTTATAATCTTCTTTTATCCACACGCTAATGTATGGTGTGTGCATTGTCGATCTTCCTCTTTTGGGATGCATTTTCCTTTTCATTCTGTCCACCTTTTTAAACGAATATATTTACTTGTATATGTATTTACTCAGTATTTAATTTGCAGTCGTCTATACTGTTCAAATTATCTAATTGTTTTTAATCCACAATCCCATTCTTGTCGCCGTTACCACCACAGTTAGAAGAGGTATATGTACTCATTCGTTCTATATGTCTTTCTGTCTATTTGTCCACACAATATCTACAAATCTCTCAATGGGTTTCAATGCAGGTTTGTGGAAGGTTGATCCATGGACTAGGGGAGTCTATGTTCTGTTGAGTGACCTTTTTCCCATATGTCTTCATGTATGTATATGTATTCTTGTACACACAGTATCTCCAAAAGTTATTAATCAATTCCAATGGGATTTCGTTGTCTAAGGAAGCAATAATACATATGTTGGTGTCGAATCTAGGATTGTTTATTTCGATTGAGAGATATTTTGATATATTAAAATAATAATCCGAAATATTGAAAGTCGATATTTACACAGTTACTCCATATATATACACTGATTTCATTCAATGTTCTGTTGGTGTATGGTGTTGACAGAGGTATGCGCCCTCTGTGTGCTTTCAAGTATGTTCTGTCTCTCTCTACACAGGCTTATTTTTGTTCTTCTCAGCTTTCCTGAGAGAGATATGGAGGGAGAGAGAGGGAGCGGGGGCCAGATAGTGAAACAGAGAGTAAAAGTTATCGGCACGGACAATGGAATCTGTGAACCAAGTTCGAATCCGGACTGTTTCTAATATCCTTGTGAAAAGCATGAATCCATTTCTCCTCGTTCTATTTCTCATCACCAACTATCAAAGCAAAATATGTTGTCATTGGCATGCCGGAATGTGTGTATACACAATAAACCACCTAATCCCTTCTTCTATAGCTTGGTATGCCAGTGATGGTGCGTTGTCAAGGTAACTGGCGACGGGATAAATCATAAGGGAGAGTGAAGACATGCCTTTGCCAAGCGCTTATTGGTATACCGGTTATGGTACCCCAACCGATGTAATAAAACGTTCAGCATTTACTCCTTGATTATTGAATGTATTTTGTAAATAACATAGTAGTGGACTTTCTTTTCCACGTACCCCCTATACACAAAAACCTAATTTTATGACATCCCAATGAATATAGAACAATTTGATCCACTATTTATAATAGAAGAAAATACTTTTCCTGTAAGATTCTTCTCCATTCGGGATTATGACCCAAACCCATTTTATGCAATTTAATGACAATAAAGCACAAGGCCAACCAGATTAGGCCAACGCTTTTTAGTTGTTTCAACTTTAATATACCATGAATAGAATACTCTTTGTTCAAAATACCTTGGAGGACAGCCTATATAATTATTTACAGATTATTAAAACCTTCAATTATACATATTTTCGTTTCGTCTGGGGAGGCATCTTTTTGTAAGATTTACTAATAGTACGTAAACAAAACAAGAATATATTGTCTTTACAATAATAATTTAGTAATTCTGTTTTCTGTTATAACTACTTTGAAGTGTAACATACACTGTACGATATTAATTCTAACTGACTCACATTTCAACTCAACATGTAAACATTGTTCCGATGGTCACTGTGGCTCTGCGGGGGTTTTGAATATCAAACTGTGCATAAATGTTCGTTAATTGGGAGCGTCATTGCACATGGATATACCAGTCTCACAGCCTCCGATTTACTTTCCAGTGGGATGATTTGACGTCACAGCTGGAGGACCTTTTGGCTGCATGATTTGGTATATCACCCGTCTGACTTATTAACCGAATTCCATTAAACTCCGAAATCGTAGAAAGTTAAATACCCACGTATCTACGTATAGGGATCTTATTCTTTGCACACTGTTGACTATGTTGACTGTTAGAAATAATATTTTTTTAAAACTTCACTTCAGCCATTACTAATTCAATCATTAGGACGCATTCACATTAATTCGTCTCATCAATGTTTGGTGCAGATGATATTTCTTAAAACACGACACATTTCCTAAAAACAAGGCTGGCATGATTTTCCTAATTCAAAAACACGTCTTCTTTAGCGTATTACATTATAATACGTACAAACAAAAATTCTGTTAATGGTTGTATATCGATAGAAGAATTGTATGTGTCTTGAAACCAATTTGACAGCATTTACACGACCAATAACACAATGCTAGAAATTAGGAATAATTAAAAACCTAGAGAAACAGGGAAGGTGGCAATGTGTGTGT
>VCCN01003944.1:858692-871099 GCA_006491835.1 Architeuthis dux
CAGGGACAGCGGTCTCGTGCCTTACAGCCTGGCTTAGGCGATATGATTCTCTGCTGAGTCCCCTGTGTTTTCTGTTATCAGGTTTGAACGGCCTCGCTTGTGTCGTATCTGGTTCCCACATCCTTTTTTTGTAAACACCTAAGCATATGCTAAAGTGACTGGGTCACTTCCATTTCCGAACAGGTTTTGACCTGGAAATGACCTTTTCGTGGTAGTATATCATAACATATTGATCAGCTACGATCGTCAACCTAATCAAGACTGTTGTTGTTTATCGAATGGGACCATGATAATCCTGTTGATTGTCGCCCTAGACATATATGTGTTAGCTCTACTTATTCATTGATACTCACATTACATGCAGCACTCACATAACCTGATCGATAGACTAACTAAGAACCGTGTTTACACGAGTAAAAATAGCGGCTAACAATGAAGCGCCGGGTTGGACGACTGCTAAACGAGCGACCTAAATCGTAGATTTGAATAAAGAAAAGAGCTCAGTGCGGGGAAAGCGTCCACCCTGGACGCAACCTGATACACTGGTTTTGCTCTACCAACTGAGCGTATTCGATCCTCGAACGGAGCTCGTTTCTTTATTCACATTTACGATTTAGTCCGCTCGTTTAGCAGTCGTTCATACCGGCAGCGGCCAAATATAGGGTCTCAACTAATAAATGTATATAATTATCAATACTCACTTACAGTTGAAGTGTTTTTACAGGTAAAGTCCACACGTTAAAAACATATGTATTTTTCACTACATTTCTAGTAAAAGAAAAAATATATTTCTCAACAGGTATAAACAAAAACACATTTTCTTTTTGTTGGAAGTTCTCAACAGTATACATATGTATTTGGCTGTATACACATTTTGGAACGCAAATGCTGTATGTTTATGTATTAAAATGTGAGTTTGCGGGAGTTAGCGCTTCCATATATGCGTGCATGTGTCTATTGTTGATAGCAGAGGTGTATCAACACCAACTGAATTAATGCCGTTATCTTGAATAATGTGTTCGAGCAACGGGCGTCCTTTGTCTCCATCTGAGATCTCAGTTAAGGATTATGTTTCCATAATATTCCTTCCTGTAGAATAATGAATCACCAATCAACATAATTTCCTGCCACACGCTGGCATTGGCCAACCATCATTATTCTCTCCCTTTCTGTCAGAATTCCATATCCAAAGTGTCAATAGAAATGGCGCCAAGATGACTTGTTATGGGGTAGGAATGACCGGCTGAACATTCTCCGTCACAGGAGACACATTTCCTGACAACATTAGAGTCGCTTAGATATTGTTTGGCAAAACTGTACACCAGCTACTTTCAACAATAATCGTTATTATATATATTCAGCATGGCTGCCACACATTCTAACCCTGACATAAAATATTAGTGCGAGGGGTTGTAAAGAGTAAGCAACCGTCTTTTTGACAACTCGTATTTAAACTATTGTAAAGCTAAAAACTAAAGTGGACCGTAATTGTATCATACTGACTAATATCGTAGCATAATATTGTAGCATAACATTTACGTTCACGTAGACTTAACTCCCTTATTATCAGGGTCGAGTCCTTTACAACACACATAAAATAACAACAGACCAAATGGAAATCGATGTATTTATTCTCAGGGTAAATTCTTAAAGTACTTCCGTTAATTATATTTCGATGCAAGTCTGAAAATAAATAATTATGTCTCAGAAAAGTAAGATTTGAAAGAATGAAAGCTCGCATGATGATGCATTACTGATAGAAGCCTCTTTCTGTTCCAGCAAAGACCATGGCTGATACATTCAATGCGAATCTCTTCATGGGCGCTGGTGAGCATTCTGTGAAATGTAGTTCAGGTTCAGCAATTCTTCAAAACTTTAGAACAATGACACAGTATTTATAGTCGTCGTGTCTGATCTGACTACCAATTAATTGGCCGAACCATGTCAGAGGTGGACCTAAAATAGTAAAGGTTCGTACACCTTTACCCATCTGATGAAATACAATAGAAAAGAGTTAAAGCTACGAAAAAGATGCGAACAATAGCAACATTCCGGCCTTTGTTTTAATCTCAAGAACATTTCTGAATACTCAGAATTGAGTTGCTGACAACGTCTATAAATAGTATAATTGATATCATTGTGTGATTCCATTTTAACCTTTGAGATTCCAGCCTCATCTCATTAAATCTCTTATAGAATGGACCTGTGAGATTACGCGAAATTAATATGCGTAACACTTTTTGAAATAAATTATCATTAGCGTTAATTATATTTATACTAAATACCTGTATCTTGTGATAGCAAGCGCAGGATTAACAGATACATCCAAACAGTCATCCATTCTAATGAGTTCATATATAGTTATACAAACATTACAGATGCATATATATGAGTTTAGAAGATGCCAAATCCGCATAGTACATTTAGTGTGCCCAAATATAGAGAACATGGCAAATGAGCTGTTCTTGCCGCAGTCAATAAAGTAGTCATCTAATGTAGGTCTGAACAAAATAATATTGCTATATTAACAAAGGTACTTAATTAAAGAAGTATTGGCGAAATATAAAAACAAATGTATGGCACACGAAAGTTGTCTTTTTTGGTGAATTGTGACGTTCTATCTCTAAGGATTCTGGATATTTTCTCTGTCCCCCTTTGCCTATTTTAACTGCCAGCAGCTTCAGACGAGATTCACTTTAATAATCTATTATAATGAGATCTTTCATCGACGCGTGACCAAAATGGCCGTGAGGTATTCCAGCGTTAAATTAGTCTGGTTTAAATATAGTTTTTTATCTTTCACTCTCTAAACAACTTTCTCATATTTATTTCTTGCTGAAGAAACACTGCTTTACATTTTATCTGACATCTGTATTACTTGTCTATGAAATCGCAGTATTAGTTGATATATATATTTGATTTGCAAGTTACAAGCGAACAGTACTTGCAACACAGAATCCACAAAGTCTCTTGTCTTATTTGACTTCTACACAAGATTAATCCTGAAATTCAGTTATAATAAAAAGGCTACGAGATAGAAAAGAAAAGAAAAGAAAGGTACACTGCACGAAATAATGGACAACATGCGTTATCTTTTTGCATCCAATGGTGCCTTGATGCGCATGGGTAAACTGGAAGAAAAGTGTTTTAATACAAACCCGCGCGATGGAAGAAGCGACCAAAGTTACGTTAAATATGATTTACATTACTAAATTAAACTTGCTTCTTGTTTTTATTTTGGCAAGAAGCAAGGGGAATATTGCTGTCGCCTTTGAACGAACAACGGATGACTCGTTTAACCCCTCATTCTATGTATTTAACCAAATGTTTAGGAAAAAGCGAAAACCCAACAATAGAAAACTAACGATGTTTTAGTTGTATTTCGTCTTTGGATAAACGACGGAAAAGGACGATACATGATTTAGCATGTCTACTTATATCCTCGCCGCCCTAAAAGTGCCGTAGCTATCAATAGTTGGGTGTCTCTGGGTAGAATCCGCGATTAATAATGACTAGCATAGTATCCGCAATGACTTCCGCATACGATGAGATTCTCTTTGCTTAGGATCAAAGTGTCGCTCCCTGGCCCACTGACTAGGATCAAAGTGTAATATATGTGCGCTCCAGTGAATGTTACGGACAGACACAAACGAAACTACCAGGAAAAGTCATACTATTTATTATTTCGCATTTTCTAGGGTTAATATAAGCTTTTGTATCAGCAGAAACCAGAGAAAGAATAACACACTCCTGGAACAACAATAATTCCAGATCTGATAATTGTAAATAAGGAAAAGAAGACCTGCCAGACCGTAGATGTGACTAAGCCAGCGGACAAATGGTTTCAACTGAAAAATGCGAAACCTTTTTAAAATATTAGGACCTCGCCTGGAAGCTACGGGCAGTTTGAATACAGACTGTTAGGATTGTGTCTATAATAACTAGTGCACTTGGAACAGTGCAAACACTATACTAAGCAAGATCGGATGAAATAGGAATTAAAATAAAGGTCGGGACAATCTAGACTACGATACTGTTGATGTCTGCGAGGTTACCGATAGAGCTGATGTGGACTCCAGCGATAACCACAATACATAGAGTGTGAACATCAAAATGCATGGGATAATAATATTAATAATAACAGCATTGGAATATTATATTGAAGATTAAGCTAGACTTGACAGCAAAATAGTATATGCTGCCTTTGTAGAGACATATATTAAACAGACAATGCAGTGAATTGGTTCAGAAAGAGCACATACA
Organism: Architeuthis dux; assembly: GCA_006491835.1. NCBI lineage: Eukaryota > Metazoa > Mollusca > Cephalopoda > Oegopsida > Architeuthidae > Architeuthis > Architeuthis dux. The sequence continues at coordinate 862,956 of VCCN01003944.1, forward strand.
TGATTGCTTGGAAACAGTAATCGAATGGAAAAGGTGTACGTGCCTGTGATTGTATGGCTGGATTGTACGATAATCCTCTACTATGAATTCTTCCCGAGAACCAAGTGATTTATTTGAACAAGTACTGCTCCCAATTTAAGAAATTGAAAGTAGCAATGGACGGAAAGTACCCCGAATTAATTGACATGTGATATTCCACCAGGATAATGCTAAACAATATGTTTATTTGCCGATTCCTGAAACCTAGGTAGGGAGGTGTGCTACTCTGTCAAATACGTGTAAGTGTCAATAAGTGCATTGGACCAAATGGTCATCATTTTGTGCCAATGCTTTCATTGAAGTGTTTCTTCCTTTTTACTATTTTCATATGCGGATGTCTAAATATGACAAGTGTTTCTTTTTGTTTATAATAAATGTGTACTACCCTATTACTTCTTTCCCACACTGTATATATTTTATAATAGAAACTGTCAGTTGGATGTCGCTTCGCTTAAAAACGTCATTCATTGCTTTACAATAAATACAGACTGTGTACTTATCGATTTAGTATATCCCCCAGTATTAATTAATTACTCTTCAATGTGACTAAGATTATTTAACTGAAACATTTTGAGAATTACTTTTACAACACCCCATAATTTAGTCGCTTATGCATTCCATCTTTGGGCGTTAGAGATGTTGTTCACAGAAACAAAAACAATCTTGTTGTTTTCCAAGATTACAAAATACATATAGAAAAGAAAAGCAAATCCTGCATCACATACGTCTCTTTCATTGTTGAAGAAACCAAATGATACTTATTGTTCTGCATATTGATTTATTTCAAGATTTCTTCGATGTTTTCCTTTGGCAAAACTGACATAAAACAATCGAATGTTGCCATTTTAGAATTGAAAGAAAATACTTTATGGCAGACGCAATTGTGTTTGTGAAGGGCACACTTCATGTAAATGTTTTCCTATATCTTTCTCTCACATAGATAAACTACGTGATCAAAGATCAAGTACGACCTTGAAAAACGATTAAACAAGTTGGAGCACATCCAATCATCGAATAAAGAACAGTCAGTTGTATTAATAACGTGTTATTATTCATGATGCGTACGCACTAAATAATATATACAAGAACACAATAATTAAATTATGTTCCGGCAGCATTTGCCTAGAGAAGATTTCGCTGGCTGTGTATTATCTGTATTGAAAGTATTTGTCTCTGTATGTGTCTATAACTTATTTGACAAATGTGATGAGTTCCCATTTCATTTTGTCCGCATGCCCCATAGAGAAAGTGATATCACACCATATATATGTTATGAGACTATGCTATAAGAGTATCTAAGAATAGCGGGAACACCTCTGAGATTAAACGATCCCTTTCCTCGAGTTGCTTCATTAGCAATAGAAATGATTAACATAGTATGAGAAATTAATAACATATTTAAACAGTTTAATAAGGCAACGACCAGGCATCCTGAGCCTTTTAAACTTGATCGAGTTAACTCTAATGAAATAACAAAGACAATTCAAATTTAAACGAGAGTGTATTAGAATAGAACTATAGTATTAAACATATCTCTATCATCATCTCTTTCTCTCTCACACTCTCAACATCTCTTTCTCCCTCGGCGACCAGATGAATAAGTGCAGATCGCCGTTATGCTACACATGTAATACAATATAGGGAAGTGATTGATTTTAAATATAGACAACCTTTCCTTTATTTCTTGTGTTGGCACGGATGGTATGATTTGACCTCCGGGTCATCTTCATTGTACGTTCAGTTCAACCAATGTTTTAGCTTTTTTTCCCGCGTTGTCTCTACGCTGTTTTTTCACTTTCGTTTCTCTCAGATCTGATGTTTTCTACTTTCGCTTTCTTTGTTTTCGTTCCTATTTTTTCATCTGTTGCTAAATTGTCTTCGGGGTTTGCGTGAATCCCATTTGGCAAACGAGTTCGGTTAACATTTGTAACTGTTTGTTTCCAAGAAATTAAGCTTGGTGATGAGGTATAAAGGGAAACGAATAGATACAAAAACAAGAAACCTGAGCCTAAAGACCTGATCTTACGAATAGAATTGCATAATGGCTGTCAGCAAATCATGTAAAATTGAAAGAATGCAAACCGATCAACAAAACCACAGCAGATTACAACAAGAGTGCAAGCAATCACCATTAGTAATATTACTTTTAGTGGCAGAATCCAGAAAAGAGCGCTAAATTTCATTTTCGTTCAACCCGAGAGAGTAAAAGCAACCGCCATGCTAATATCATTCCATGGACACTACTTGACGTCACACAGTGGTCACTAATTGCAACAGGAACACTGTCGGCTAATGCAAATGCGTTTGCTGAGGTTATTCACAACTGCCTACATATATGCGTTCTAGAAAGGTGCAGCTAACAAATATACAACCCGTTTTATTTTACATTTTGAAATGTACTTATTTACTACATTATCCTTTATAACTAGAAACATCTGGTTAAATAATGATTATATACAGATTGCCTTCCATTCAAATTCAAATTCTTTTCCGAACCCGATTTTATTTTTGTGTCAAATTGATCATGGTTGAGGACTGTTGTTTTTTTCTGTGTGTTTTTTGTTTTTTCTCTCATTCGGAAATGAAAGCGACCCGGTTACCTGAGCATATACAGGTGTCCCAAAACAGGAGTTGGAAACCGGAAATGACACAAGTGTGGGCGTTCAAACCTGATAAAGGAAGCTAAGAGAGAAACCCGAACGGAGAGATACCCGGACAGAGGACAGAGACCCAAGCAGCAGACCGCCTAGGGCTGGGAAGGCAGGAGACCAAGTTCCCCTGCTGTAGATGGTCTCTTGGCACCCATCATCTGTCTTCCGCTCTTCACTCTCCGGCCGACGAAGTGTATTTATGAAATACAAATATATCTTATATGTTTACAAGCAAGTTTTCCGAGTCCTTCCTTTCTATCCAAGTTGAGCATTTCCCTCCCGCAAATGAGCAACCCACGGCGAATCGACCCATGGCGGCAGAACAGTGTAAAGGGCTATACCCATAACCTACCCAAAACACCAATGCATCCTTTAGTTTTAACAGATAATGTCAATATATATATATATATATATATATATATATATATATATATACCTCCACATCCATGAGCAGAAGTAATGCACGAATATACTGACAGGACGTAGAAGACAAAAAGACAAAGCATTGCTAATCCCAACTGGTATAGTGCATCGACTTTAAAATGTAATATTATAAACTTGCTTTAAATCTCAATCTATTTTGAACCGTATGTTAACTTATTAACATTGTACACAGCCAAGTGCATCTAAAGATAGAGCTTCTATCTACGGTGAGATTTCCGAATGTCTCTTCATTCAAGGTCAACCCCATATAGGAGTGGCGTAGTGGTCACTTGCACGGAAGGAAGATTTGGCGAACAGAGTGAATGCGTTTTCCTCGCACTGATACCCTTGAAAAGGACATGTATCCGCCTTTTCTCCCCAGCTATGGATAAATACTCTCTAGCGTTGGTGGCAACCAGTCTAGAGGAACCAACTGATACTTATTGTTCTGCAGATTGATTTATTTGAAGATTTCTTCGATGTGTTTCTTTGGCAAAGCTGACATAAAACAATCGAATGTTTTTTCAAACTCTGATTACAAACCATGGAGCGGAGAGTCGTTATGGCGGATGCATCTCATATTCGACTTCCTATCAACAGCTCCTGCAGCCAAGCTGATTCCAAACGTATCGCTCTCCGTCTTTGGAATACATCAGCGAGGCCGATAGGAGGATTCAGTCGACTGGAGCACACAATACTCACCATACCCTTCGCCCAGGTTTACGCCCTGGAGAGGTCACTTCAATATTATTCCAGTGCCTATCGAGACAGAAAGAGGGCACTCTAAGCAGTTAAACATATTCCATTTTCAAGTTTGGAAAGTGTCATGTAGATACTTTTCTATATAATATTTGCTAGCTTTAATAATGAGAAAACATTACAATCAATGCAACTCTAACACACGCAATTAACATCATTCAAATATTAGATTCGTTCGTATGATTCGCGGTGCCTTCTAAAACATCCTCCTATTCGGAGAAACACTTGCCGCCTACTGTCACCAGATGTTAAGAGATTGATACAACGAAAATTAAAAGAAAATAACCAGTTCGAATGTTTGGTTTCCTGCGATTGATCACTGGTTGTCATCTATAATAGTGTATGTCTGTATGTGTATGTATATACGCATGCATAACGTGTGCCCTTCTCACTGTGGTATAATGGATAGCAAGCTTGGTTCGCGACCAATACAACTGTAGGTAGTTAGATCCTCACTGTGTGTCCAACCCATGTGGCTTTGTGCTGTACTAAACTCCTCGTATGATAAAAGCATTCCCACATCTCTAAAATACGGAGTTATCTCATCCGTCACAGCAAGCATAGACGCTATAACAGTATTTGTCTTATTCTTTATTTCGGTCGCTGTGAATTATCCGTTTTGTCATCATTACTGTCTTTTCAACCTAAGATGTGTGACAGAAAATCCAAATACTACAGCACCGGCTTCAACTGTCACGCTGATTAACGAACTATTTAGGTATTCAGTTCATCTCCGAATTTCCAATTCTATTGTTGTTATTTGTACCTGTTGTGTTCTTCAGATCATCAGAAGATGGTGGCTCAAGTGACATGAAATCTACACGATACTACTGTGCACCGTCAAAATCCTGACGAGATGTGGACGGCGATCGTTGCTTCCTGTTCGAGTCCGCCAGATATACAAGTCGCAAAAATATTAATGATAATGTGTAAAGTGCAAAATGAAAAATAACCCACAGAAATGTAGCTGCGCACATGTTGACCGAAAGGTAGTAAGGTTATCCATAAATAATTCGAACCGATTGAAAAGGTGATGATTTTCTTTTCATTTTACAATTGTGTACGTTCTTGTTCCTCCTTATATGATTCATTTTATTCAACAATGAAATATCGACTAAATCCGTCCGAGCAAAACCGCTGTGTTGTAATTAGTTTTCGGAAACGAAATCATCGTTCATATTTTCGACAGGGTGTGTTGTCCCAATAAGATTTCATAGTTACCTGTCGGGAACTTAGCCTGTCACAAAAGAAAATAATTTAATTTCAAATGGACCGCAAAATTAGAATTCCATCGATATTGTTATTTAAAAATAAATTACATTCATCATTTAAAGTAATGTACTTTTTAAAGCATATAATAAGACTAGTGTACACGTGTCGTCAACAATGACTACGTTGTTTTTCCTAATTATAGATGAGTAATCATAAATAGTTTTACTTTTTAACACATAAAACAATCTGTCCCATTTCCATTTTTTAGATTGGATGGGTTGGTGTTCACCGTGCTGGTGGAAGGGGGTTGTCTGCAACGGTGACTATTTGGATAGGGGAAGAGAAGGAAGTTGAAGTAGGATGTGGGGAAAGTTAAGGTTATGAAAATGTCATCCTCCCTTTTCTCCGTGGCAAACGAACAAACCAAACGACGAAGCCACCAAGCAACCAACACACAATATATTATTATAGTTAGATAATAATGTAATATGTTGCTGTAAGTGTATAGCATGAGGAGTGATACGCCTTAACCTGCCGCACTCGCACATGACATGTTGACAGGGGGTTGCATGAAGGCCCACATATATTCGCCCTGTAACATGCAACTGATTATAGTGGAGTATATGATACTACTAGCAGTGAGTAATCCCTGACCTGATCCATTTTTGTCCACTTGCTAGCAATATTCAAATTAGAAACAAAAAGTCATCTGTTACAGATTAATGGGTTGCTGCAAATACGACCCATTAATATGTTTGAAACGACTTCTTTGAATGCTTCTTTTTCTAAGTGCCCGTACGCTGGCTACGGCATCAGCAGTCTCTGTCTGGAGATTCGCAATGTCATAACATGGTAAATTCAACCAAAGTCAGAAGTCTGGAACGGCAGAGAAGACAAAGGATCCCGACTTCGAAGGCGCCCCAGCAAAACGCAAGTGGCACGTGTAATAGCACACCTGGCTACATCAAAGGGTGGTGGCCAGCAACACTTGTACACAGAATATAACCACGTTGAACAATATGGAACCTGAAGTAGAAGGAGGGGAACAATATGGAACCTGAAGTAGAAGGAGGGGAACCGATTATGAGACAGATATTAACCATAATTTGTTTGCTTGCCACCAATGTTCAATGTACGGTTTAACATTTATTTTTAGCATCGAAAAGTTTAATGTATGTAGCATCCTCTGATTATACCCTCATCGGGGGAGTCGTAGGGTTAGGCTTGTCAGGCCCATGGAACCTTCATTCTACATACAATAATACACCTGGTATTGCTCGATGGCCAACTATCTAGGTATTGAGCAGGCTCGACGTTGCTGAACCGTTGTATCTAACGTGATTTGGCCGTAACCTTTTAGACTCGTGGACAGGTTCCTCAATCCTAGTATATGTGCTGAGTGCTTAGCGGAGAGGCATTGTGTACCATTTTAAAAGTCAATGGTATGACTCAGCAGTGGATGTGAGCACTCTACTAGCGGGCCACGGTGATCAGTTGGAAGGCTAAAACAATGTAAAACGAACTATGGAAATCGATACTCAAAATCTCACGGCCAATGTCCTTTTTCAATATCTTCCGCTACAAGACCTTTTCGTTGAACACGGTTCCATGCCTCACTGAAGAACAAACACATGATGTTGTTCACCTCAAACGGACGCTTTCATTTCACCTCACTTCAGGCCATTAATATATATAGGTTTTTCGGAATTTTCTATATACGATTGGGCGGCGACCGCAAACATAAATTGATTCTTTCCGCTTGTAAGTAAGGAGGTATTATCCTGATTATTTGGCAGGACATTCATCTGGCATTTGTCTTAGAGGTGTTAGTGCCAACACCATGAAGACATCTCGACTCAACGATATCGTTTATTAATTGGGCCTTTGACTATTGCAAAGACCTTACAGTGAGATAGATGGTTTTGTAGACTATACGTAATGCTATAGAGTATTATATACAAGCTATCTACACATCAACTCAGACAGACACATATATAACAAGGACAGACGCTCCTTTCTCTTTCTCCTTCAACTCTCACCCATACATAGACATAGAATCAGGAATTATATATCTGTGTGTTTTGTGCGTAGATATTAACACATGTATGTGCGTATCTATATCTGTATGTGTGACGAACCCATTCTAAAACGTATGTTTGGTGACATAGCTCAAATGAATACAAAACATTTCGAATGCTGATTTGTAAGTCAACAAACTGTCTATATTTGAACTATTATCGTAAGATAATCTTCAAATATTGTTTGAAATTCTGATATTTACCATCATCCGGAATGCGCCGTAAATATAAACAAATGGACTCCAATGACGCTACTAGTATTATAATATAATGGATAAGACATTTCCAATGTCCCCCGCTTGATTTGCAATTATTTGTCCATCTGTGCGTATTTCATTTGTGCAAGATACGTATACATATATGTATGTTTCTTTTTTATAATCTCAAAGATAATCTGAAAATGTAGGAACCGAAATACAAGCTAATCAAAACAATTCTAATTCCACAAATCCCCCCCCCAAATAACACGAATTACAGTACAATGAACAACCGCAAAAAGGCATACATTACACCACAATGACGATTACTAAAGAAACAAAGCAAATACAAATAAGATAATAAAATAATAAACAAGATAACTGAAATAAGCACAACAAATATACTAATCAACAATTACAATTACGAAATAACTAATAACACCACATACCGATTTGTTTTGAAATGCTGGTACAACTCCAAATATACAAACACCAAAATAAATATACAATAAAAGAAATCAAAACACAAACTCTAAATGGAAAACAAACTCAAACGAAATTCACAAATTACATAGACCCTAAGTAATATTTAATACCACACAAACATAAAACTCAAAGAAATAGATAATAAAAGAATGCAATAAATCCAACGCTCTGTCCCAGCAAACAAGGGAGGTGTCAGATCCCCAGAAATGAAAATAGATATGAAAAACAATGTAAAAAAAAAGAACATAGAGAGAGAAGGCGGGGAAACAAGTAAAAAGACATACACAAGAAAAGAAAAA
>VCCN01003944.1:1031608-1042659 GCA_006491835.1 Architeuthis dux
TATATATTCCAGTGGTCTACTACAACTAGACTGTATTATTAGGCTTCAGACTTGTGACGCATATTGCATGTGTGCCATTTATTCACCTGACTTAAGAATAAATGTATACTTTGAATTATTACGAATCTGCGAGTCAGTATATAGGCTGTCCTCCAAAATCCTAATTCATATACTCATAATTCAACAATCTGAGCGCAACTGCTGCCCCGTGGACAAGCCATAACTATCTCATCCATCAAGCATGCCAGGCAGTTAATGAATAAACATATAGACATCAAGGGTAAATTATAATTGATCTATGTAATGTACACGTGTATGATATAACCAACCAAACGATGAATGCCAGGAGGTCGTTTTCCATGTTTCTTGCTGATAGTTGTTTAGCAGACTGCATCTAATCGTGTCAAGTCGGCCTTTCGAATTGGGTTTCAGAATAAATGAATACTCATTAGACCGGATTAACGATAGTTTGTTCGTTATGAAGCCAAGAGGATATAGTATATATTGGGTTGTGTCCTCGATGATGTATATTATGAAATATTTGAAATGAGGTATGGCTCGTGTGATAATTATGTTAATGATGAGAGAAAACATGTCCTCTGTATGGCTTAACGACCAATACAAATGTAGAATTGTGCATTATTTTATCAACACACACACACACACACACGCACACACACACACACATACACACACATATGGTAATAATCCAGAATGGCATTCAACAAAAACTGATATAAAGTTAGTTTCTACCCTTATGCAGAAACGGAGTTAATTGTCTGGTTCGATATTTATTGTGATATCATACAATATGTCATTTATATTTATTTGGCGATGAGGCAGGGGACAGGGAGAAATGGGTTCGTTCCTTCCTCAAAGGCCTTAGTACAAAATGAGTATACACACTAACACGTTAATCAACGATTTGGTTTTCTTTTTCTGTGTGTGTGTATGTCTGGGTATGTCTGTGTGTATGTGTGTGCATGCAAGCACGTGCGTATGTGTGTATGTGTGTGTATGCCTGTGTGTGTTGACAATCTTCACTTTTCAGATACACTCATATATAGTAGCTTGACATTCCACGGGTGTTGACAACTAAGATTATTCATTGTCTCATGTATCTTCCCATATTCTCCTTTATCCCTTCCAATCTGCGTTGCCCGTCTATGTTCTTATATAAATGTTAGAAGAATACGGACTAGTCTTATAGGCAGATACATCTCATACACCGTCAGTACATTTTCCTTCCCCGTCTTTCTATATAAACTCTCATCAACATTCCTGGCTCTCTTTACTGACTTCCCTTTTTCGACCATCTAATTAGACGTTTAATTGAACTCTTGTGTATTCATACATTCTAATTAAGCTACCTAACTTTCAATGTATGTCCTCTCTATTTAACTAACTAACCTTCCATTTATGTGATTATTGAAAGTGTAACATTCGATTGCATGTAGGAACAAGGTGAGTAATATTATAGATAGTTAGTTTTTGTCCGCAGAACTAACTTACCTCGGAAACAAGAATCTATTCAGACATCATACTGAAATATCAATGCATGCAAAGCAATATATTCATAATTTTTTCTCATGTGGAATACAATATGTGTTTCATGTAAACAGGCTGAGTATCCTATACATCCGCCCCATAGGAATAATGCACAGTTATTCTTTGGAAACCCACAAGTATGTCCACCTGTGTATACGTATACCGCTAATTGCAATCCCGACATACTGATTCAGACCCGGTAATGTTGTTTTACGATTGGGGTGAGATTTGCCGGTAACATCGGTATTGAAATAGTCCAACCACATACGCGAGAAAAGAGAGTTCCGATGCTTTTCAGATCATATATTTGTCCATTTATATGTTTTAGATGCGTTTATATGAGTAAATTATAACTATTGTGCTAATTGCTTCGATGCATGTGATATTGTCAGCATATATCTATATTTTTCTGTTTACACATCCCCACATAGAGGCTATCAGAAGGGGAAGGGTTTAAACACGCCCGATCCGCAAACAACAGATGCTTGCACTACGGATACAAACTAGATATCATTATCAAGAATAGGGACTAGCTGACAAACGTAACTGAAGAATAATATAGAGATGTGTACGCCTCCAAAATAGAAATAACATACACTAATAATCATATATATACTAGTGCTGTCCCAAAGTTAAGAGTATACAAAGTAGTGTCCACATTAAGAAATATGAAATTCGGTAACGCCCCAGGGGAGGATGGCATAACGATAGACCTTCTAGAAGATGCAGGAAAGGACATGCACACACGATTAGCAAGGCTTTTCACACAATGCTTAAGAGAGAGTAAAGTTCCCAAAATATTCTGTCTAAATAGTAATCCTACTCCACAAGAAAGGAGATAAGAACGACATTGGTAACTACCGCACTATCACACTATTACCTAACATATATAACCTATTCACACAAATAATCACAAACAGATTAACAGGCACTCTAGACGCAGAACAACCACACGGGAGGGCAGGCTTCAGAAGCGGATACTCAAAAATAGATCACCTACATGCAATACATCAACTAATCGAAGTCCCTAGAATACAACAAACCACTCTGTTTGGCCTTTGTAGATTATGGGAAAGCATTTGACTCGGTAGAACACGCGGCAGTCTACAACGCATTATCCAAAACATATACGAAATGGCACTGCAATAATTAAGCTACATACATATACACACAAAGAGAGTAAGATAAGGGGATACAGTATAACCTAAACTATTCACAGCGAGCCTTGGAAGCCTTTTTCGAAAGGCTGATTGGGAGTGAATGGGGCATACACATAGATGGATAATACTTAAGCAACTCAAGATTTGCCGATGACATTTCTATGACGTCGGACGTATCCGATGAATTACAAAACATGTTAACCGATCTAAATAGGGAAAGTAAATAAGTAGGCTTTGAGATAAACAGAACAAATACAAATGTAATGTTCAACGATAAAGTCCCCAACACGGTCATAAAGATAGAAGCTGGGATTCTAGGAGAGGTTGATGAATAAATCTACCTAGGACAGGTAATGACGCTAGAGAAATAACATGACTGCGAAATAAAACGACGCATAACGATTCGGTATGAATAGAGGCATTTTGTAGAGCACTTTGCCAATGCGTCCAACGCATATACAACGGCTGCATACTACCAGACATGACCTATGGCTGCGAAACGTGGACATTAATCAAACGAGCTGATTAACACAGAGAGCCATGGAAAGAGCAATGCTAGCGATAACTCTGAGAGATAGAAAAATATCAACATTGATCGGAGAGCGGACTAGAGTGAAGATTATTATACAATTAATTAAGCAGCAACACTGGAGATGTGCTGGCCACCTAGCAAGAATGGATGACACTAGACAGGAGAAAAGACTAACCGAAAGAAAAGTGTGTCGGTAAGACTTGGCAGAGGTTAGCACAAGATAGGTCGTCATTGAAGGACATGGGAAAGGCCTTTAGCAATGGACATATGACGACTGATGATGATGAGTTGTAATCGTTGTGTTTCAAGGTCATGCTGGATACATTCTATTAATATTGGTATAACGGATTCACACAAGTTCTGAAGCACACTACGTATATATTTGTATTTAAAAAGCCTTCAGCTGTTTTCTCTATAAAAGATTCTACAACCTACAAGTTTCAATCTTTGAAAACGATTGTTCTTCAGAGAATAACTCTTATGAATGATAATGAGTCAGATACAAATTAAAACTTAAGTGAATTAGCAGGACTGTTTTAGTTATTTACGAAAGAAAATGTTTTTGAGTTAAAATACTTCTTATGTTGTACTGTTGCATTTTATTGACTTCTGAAACATTCAATCAATTATTGGAAGTGGTTAAGAAGAATTCTGAGAAGTTGGAAGTTAATCTAGGTAAAGAGAAAATGCGCGTTTTCGGTTGAGATGGAGGAAGAAACAATGAGAAACAATACGTGGATGTGAACAATATAGACGAAATCAACTAGACAGCACTCAAAGATAGCATAACTCTGCCAACACAATTGTCACTACAACCTGAATAAGAATCAGTTCACATTTAGTTACGATGCAGATGAGGTAATCGTGCACATTCCGTTCTAAAATGCAATCAATTCTTCCGTAGCCGTAAAATTCATTTAGAAGTTTCGAAATTATTTTATCGACGAACATGATTGGATTCATTGATGTATGGCAAGAAATAACAAATCTCAATTGAAAGCAAATGGCTGCATCTGCCCCCAGATGTCATCGATCATACCCATACCCAAATGCCTATTTTTCCAGAAATGTCCATTGACATTCATTGAACATCTTTGGAATTATAATGTTGTGTTGATATTTACATCCTTTGGAACGTTCTCGACTGTTTAGTTTCCCAATACTTTATATATTTATTTTTTCTGCTTCTTCATGGTTTTCCTTAAAGAATCAAGGCATCACAAGCATCGTCATCAGTATTATTATTACTATTTTTTAAAAGTATTATTCGGATTTTCAATTATTATTAATTGTGTATTAGTATTCATTTCGTTTTATTTCTGTTGCATTTTATCGCCGCCATTTTCCCCATTTCTCCATTTCAATTTAGGAACGGTGAGCAAATCACTAATAATTATAATTGCCGCACAATTTCCTAAAATCATTCGATGAATTATAGTTCATTATAGCGAAGTGGTGTTAATTTTAAATTATGCTTTTTCTCGTGTATTATTTTTGTTAATGTGTTTTTCTCGTGCAATCACCGGGTGAAAAATACGTTCCTTCTCAGATTTGATTAAATTCGGGTGGACAGTATTCTCGCATTAAATAACTGAAAAAATATTTTATATCTGATTATGAAATGGGTTCCTTTCATTGAATCATCTCTTGTGTGTAGTTAAATATCCATTGAACTGTTTCGGTGTTCCTTCCATTAATTTAACATTTTTTTACATGTGCAATTTTCTACTATTAGGTAGACGCTCCAACGCAAACATGATAATTACTCACGAGAAATAAGACAAACATGGTATATACATCATTGGTGTTCTTCATGTACATGTGTCTGGACATAATGTTTCTTTTTTCATTTGCCAAGTGCTGTACTTATCATATATATTGTATGCATTGCAATATGGTCCTCCTCGTCAATTTAGAACTCGTTTCACCCATATCTTCACTATCTATCTTATTGTAATACCACTAAAGTAAATAAGAGTATGTCTGTAATTAAATACCAATGGAGTTATTACATGATGCAAATAGAGAAAATAACCCTCTGCTACAAAACTACAAACAGAATACAAATAGATGTAAATATTATTGTCTGCTGACCGTATCTCCAATATCCTCAGTTATTTGTTGATATCCTGCTTTAACTATATATTCAAAATCCATTTATCAAGCCATTTTTTGGCAAAGTCTATGACAACTATACTTTGTGTTAACTTTACAGACTTCAGTCTTTTTCTAGTATCACAAATGCAAACACTAAATGCATTCGACATAAATGAGTATACGTATTCAGGAATACGAATGGTAAGTTTGACTGCGAGCGTTTTTACTTTATCTTTTGATTTCAAAATACAATGCAGTAAGTGAATAAGCTATATTTATAAGATGAGTAAATCATTTTAGCTCGTTTTTCTTCCGCGCCAAGGAGACAGTTGAAAAGAAAATGCGGTTTGGAACGCTATCTCTATTCCTTTCCGATTGTTTATCTCGAGGAGTTGTTTCCATTGTGTACGAAACAAAGGAGATTTCCGCAGTTGTATTATTCATATAAAATACAGGAATTGAATAAATATATACATAAAATGTAGCATGATATGCCCAGAGCGGAATTGGTTACACATTTGCAATAATAACAGACATGAGAATGTCCATTTTAAAAGTAACGTTTCAAATTTCGCTCATGGTTTATTGATTTGAGCATGGACATTTGATGGTGTCTTCTCTGTGGCCAGTTACTATTGGACGTTCAGTAGGTCCAGTAAGTTATACATCAATTACAATCAAATCAAGTGGATTAGAGGACAATTGTGTGAAGGCCAATATCCTGGGAATCATGTTTATTTTTGACTTCTAATAATCTTGCTACAGAGTTATCGATCCACCCTCATACATATCAGGAGTTGCTCATTTATTTATTAAAACACGGAAACTAACAAAAGAATGCTAAACAGTTCATTGAATACATTATTTTCTTTAATCTTCCTCGCGTGGAATAGGTAGAGAGTTTATTTTTTCATATTTCTGCGATATGTTATTCATTAAGTATAACTATTCCCCGTGGTGTAGTGATATAAGTAAATGTGGGAAAGCAGGCCCGATTGCACCCGGCTTTAGATTACAGGGCACCTTTTTGGCTGATTTGAGGGTCCAAATAGATAAACAGAATGGTAATGTTAGTAGTATATGGATAGTGAGGGAAGACATTCTCCTCTTCCAAACGTAGTAAGGGAACGATGTGCACACGCATACCCAAAATGCTACACTACTGAGTATTCATCGGTAGGTATTTACCAGCATTTAATAACTAACCTTTTCAGTTTCAACAGCAATAAGCTTGCTTCCTCCAAACTCTTTACCTGTGAACACAAGTTTCATATCTTAATGCAACAGAACATAGACAGTATAAACACTGCATTGGCCGGCCGAATTTTCGCCTACGGAACATCGAAGAAAAGTATGAGAATGCCTGTCGCCTTCGTTCAGCAAACTCTTCATGAATAGTTTGGATGTGGAATCGACGGCATTTTAATCAACATAAAAGCTATACGAACAGAACAAACGCTTCTTCGTTCCTTTATGTGATGGTCGCTGTTGTTTATCTACAAGTGAGAGATACGTTTATTGTATTTGAATTTTGTTCAGCAAACTATCACTTCTATTATTTTATTCATGCGCGCTCCACGATGTAAAAGTGATTGATTCCATCATCGACCGTGTATAGTTGTCTTGGTCTGAAGATCAATCGCATTATATTTGTCACGTGCATTTGTGTTCCGTCCATTTCTTATGTGAAAGTAGTTATTTGTAGTTCTGGCTTTGATATGTGTGCGTTTGAGTATGTGTAGACACAACCTTAGACGGTAGAAGCGGTAGCATTTAATACATTTACATTTGACAGGGTAACTTACAATAACTTATCGCAAATAGAGAAAAGAACAAACGAATGTGAAGAATCATGCAGAAAGTGATACGCATTCATGGAATGATCAAGATAGAAGATGAAACGTATGACACAGAAATGAGATGCAGACAGTCTTACCAGACATTGAAAAGAAACGGCTAAGAGACATACATTCTAGAATAAGGATAACGAAGATGATGAAAAGAAACAAAACACAAAAAAAACAACTAGGTAGCACCCATAGAGCGCATACGTCTACCTACGCAGTACACTTACTCTTGAATTGAATGAAGATAAAATATTAAAAAACAGGGGACATAACGAAATTGTTACAATATATAAACATATTGAGTTACGTCCCTTGAAAGTTAAACTTACCGTTGTATTTGTATTTACCGTTTGTTTCTAACATCGTTCTCTGCAGAATAATGAAGATATATCTCATATTGAAAATAATTAAAAACACATTGCTGGATCTGCCCAAAGATTTAATCAATTATTCATTTCGAAAAATGCATTGAATACGTTGTAATATCTTATTGAATGATCAGTAAATATGATATATAATGGGATCCATGTATGTCATAATTATAGTATCAGTAGCAGTCTCTCTCCATGCCTACATGTATTCCTGCCGTGTCTGTCACACTTATAGTATCAATGGCAGAGCTCAGCCAAGCTTGTCGTACACTCATAATAACCACCAGCAAAGTGACTGATCATTGACTAGTATCACTCAGTTGAGCCATTCCAAATAACAAAAAAAGTACGGCTACCGCTATTACTGATTTAATTCAGTCTCCTTCCTTTCCTGCATGTCATTAACCGAATTATTACAAGATATCACATGACATAACAAATACAAAGGTAAAGCCTACGGTGGGTGCAGCAATAAAAGCATGCTGTGAATATCATAACCTGATCAGGATTGGACAAAGGACACAGACAACTTCAATCTGATTCCCTGGTCATCGTAAGCAGAATATCGGAACGAATGAATTCAAATAAAGTTTTTTTTATGGATAACAAGAATAGTATCAATTCAAGAACGAGACGAGAGAGCTATGCATATCATTAGATAATACAATAAATTAGCGTAAATGCATCAATGGTTGACACGACTGGGCGTGGACACTGCTTTACTGGGAATAGTCCAACGAATGTTGGTTTCGATCATAACAACTAATATGAGCAACAATTACATGTTTGGAGGAAACATAACTTAAGATTCTGAGAGACGTTGAGTTTGATACGAATCACACCATCAAACTATGAAAGAAAAAAAAATGACTATTCTAGTTAACAAGGAGTTTAAAGTAAACGTGAGTGGAATTCGACAAAACTATGGCCGAAATGCTTAAGCAGTTTTTGATGTATAGAATGCTAATGCGTGTCTTATCTAGAGATACGTCTGATTTTGCCGTATTTTCATTGACGGCCACAAACTAGATCGACTAATACAACCTTGAGAAGATTGATAAAAATGTGGAGAATCTATTCACAATTGAATTATAATAATTTCATATTTTAAATTATTAACTAATACGTGCGGATATAGTTGTAGATTGAGATTTAGAGTTGATTTGTAGAATCCCGGCCTTAAATCTCCATGAAGTTGTCGTAACCGTTAACAAGGCTATCAACACTGAACCAGTTTCGAAATTGGTACCATTTAACCAATTACCAGCTGTCTTATTTGGTGAAGAGATGGGCACCGCCTAGTAACTCCCCATTGCCTTATGAAGGCCAATCAGTTTAATTCGACGATTGCGGGGGACAACCGGCTTAAGGACAAGGATACAAGGCAATTGATATTAATGATAAATAGCCTACTTAGGGCAATGCCGCCTCATTCCTTTTCAAAGTATTCCCATTGGAATCTCACACTTGTATACCGGCGTCACATCTGCTTCTCAAAACAATCTGCAAATTCCTCTTTTGAGAACACCATTTTCTTTTAAATCCCCAGGGAGTTGCAAGGAGCCAAATCTAGGGGTGACAGGCGTTGGTGATGCATTGTTTTACAAAAGGAAAACCCTGCACGAGATGTGAAGAATTGTCAGGCTCGGTCATTGGGAATGCAACGGTCACACAGTACATAAGCTTACTCAATTGCACCTGACTGTTGACTCAGTAACCATGCAGGAGAGATTCTGTTCATGCATACGCGTTACGGTTCGCCCTGTTCCGTTGCCAAGTTGCATCAAGAC
The DNA here is from genome assembly GCA_006491835.1 of Architeuthis dux. Taxonomy (NCBI): domain Eukaryota; kingdom Metazoa; phylum Mollusca; class Cephalopoda; order Oegopsida; family Architeuthidae; genus Architeuthis; species Architeuthis dux. Next base: position 1,040,954 of record VCCN01003944.1, read on the forward strand.
TGTACAAAAGTATCGGGATATTGAAAATGGCAGGATACCTTCCAGACGGACCTGGTATATCGTTCGGTCATAGAGTATGAAACGAAATCTATGTTATTTTCTATAGTTTTGAGAAGGGTTATTAATATTCAAATATTTCTTCAGATGATTGGACACCTTCTTGTTTGTATTGTTAACACGACGTTTTGGCCGATCCATTCTTCGGCTTTCCTCAGATGTTATATCCGAATGGGATGGGGTAAACAGGTTTTAATTTCAAAGGAGGTAACCCTTTTAACGTAAGATTCGGGTGTTTCGTTATCCTTGCAATGTCGGGTTTGGGTTTGTTGAATAGCGGCACTCTGACTAATGCATTCAGTCGACATGTGCTGCCTCTTTAATTTGTCTGCTTCCAACAGCGCTCTCTGTCAATAATCTGGACCCCATAGAGGAAAGTGGTCACCGTTCTCGCTCCGAAGAACTATTTGAACTCGATAGTGTTAGTTTACTAAGCTAGCTCGCTAACCTTTGCACTTGGCCAAAAGCTCTAGACTCTAGAATTCGAATATTATCCACTCCAGAGTGACGAAAAGGATTACAGTAAATGCATGAATGGTTTTCATTTCCCTGTTAGACATCCCAACAACCAACTTACCAAATTAATTAATAGACATAAAATGGTGGACGCCAATTCATAATATAACCCCATAATCCCAAACAGTAACCCGGTTACAGATTTAATATTAAAAGACATCGATTATTCGCCGGTTACGTGTAGTGTCGGTGAATTAATTCCAAAACTTGTTTGCTCTAACGTAGGCGGAAATAACCCCGTATCGCATGAATATATGATCCAAACGGTTAATCAGATATTATGATGCGATAAATAGAAGCCATTAATTCTATTTCGAACGCTGTTTACTTTATTCATGAGTAGTAGGGCCGTCAGATATTATCAGGGAAACTGCTGCTGAATTTGATTATGATATTTTCTATTGTTGTTTTAACGACTTCATCATTTCTATACTCTAAGACGAAAAATTATGTTATGGACATACATTGATTCACGAGCAGAATTAGAAAAAAAACCGTTACGGAAATCTCTCAAATAGTTGGGTAAGGTAATACATTGTCTAGAAGAATGTCGACTGTGTTGGCTTACATTTGTCAAAATATCCCACAAAATCGTATAGATTTAAATGTACAATCTGAGACATCAATCGTATTGACTTTATATGGGTACGCATTTAAATTTAGTAGGGTTACTATTTACGGTTGGATTAGATGTTTGCTGTTGTATACTTATACACATATATACACCCGTTGTAGTGGAGGTGACATAACACTGGTTCTCTTCTATCGGAATTACGTCACTTTCATCGGAACACGGGGGAAAAAACGAGAAGTAAACAAACAAACAGCAGAAATCTCGTTCAGACACGAGGTTCAAAATTGGCGCGGCGGGAACAAAGGGAACGAAGGACAGGCCGTAGCAGCTCAGATGCGAAGCCGGCTGGACGTGATAAATGGATTCCTCTCACGTCGGAGACTAGCGGGAAGCGTTGGTTAAAAGAATTGTACGTCTACATCACTTTTCCCTATTTAATATTGTAGACCACTGTCATTAAAAAAGTAAGTACTACGAACGACAGACCGAATTTTCTCCAGGGTATATCAGCCCTTCCTCCTCTGTGTTGCGTTACAAAAGGACTAAGGACGGTTGAAAC
>VCCN01003944.1:1191132-1201921 GCA_006491835.1 Architeuthis dux
GTTCTGTGTGTCAGCTGATGAGTGGGTGGGGTATGCGGCGTGATTTATTTTCCCTGTCTAAATAGGTATGTCAGTCAGCGTGGTCTTATTTGTCCAGCCAGTTGTTCCTGGTATATGTGTGTGTGTGCAGCTAGGTGTGATTATGTTCTTGTTATTTGACCTACCTTTCAGTAAGTAAGGGTCCGGGACACACCAAAATGGTACCCCTAAGGCTTATTTTGAGATTGGTCATGGTCTTGGGAACGCCCCCATAAGAGTTCTAAATTGCCTAAAACAGCCCAATGCCCCAAATGCGAGCCGAAACTGAATGATATCTAGATATTATTCTAGATAAATGGCATGAACATCTACATAATTCTAGATATAATCGCATTTTCAAAATACACACCCACTTCTTCTTTGGCCTAAATCTCACAAGTAAGCGTCTGAGAGACACCAGAAATGTAGCTAGGATTGTCCAAAGTCCCATTGACGACACCATGATACTTCCAAAATTCATCACAAAAAAGAACAATGTCCCAAACGCGAGCTGAAAATCAATGTTATCAGGATATTGTTCTTGATAAATGGCATGCACATCTAGATAATTCTAGATATAATCCCATTTTCACAGTTCACCTTGGCCCAAGGTAGCTCTAGTGTCAATCATGGTATTGGTAGCGGTCATACTAGTTTCAAAATGCATAAATGTCAAAACACGAGCCAAAAATCAATGGAAATACATGTTTTTCCAAATTGATATTTTTACGCCAACGCCTATGGCGTCCATCGCAATTATTCTGTGCTTACGCCAACCCTCCAATGGTGTCTATTGATATTGTTTTTTTCTTTTTCTTCGTTAGACTCCACCAAGAGCTAACGTACAGTAGTTTAAAGTACGATACCCCTCCCCAAGATAAAAACAAAACGTTGTGTCTGCTTGGTCCATGGCACGAACAAGAAAATCATATGCCTTACGCTAAAACCTATGATCTTCAGGTAGCTTAGCAGCACATGTTGGCTGGATGTGGATACACTGGACAAAAGCACCAAGCTTTTTCCACACATTATTCATGATCTTATTTTCACATTTCTGATAGGAACCACTTCTTCCAGATAAAATATGGCGGCCATCTTGAATTTTAATGATGGCCGTGATCTGAAACATATATCGTCAATATGTGTTTCTAAACATACAATGTTATGGTCAAGGAATGCACACATAGTCTTTAGCAACACTTATGGAAAAGTATACAACATTCTGGGAATAATGTTAATACATTTCCGTAACAAACTCGGATTGTCAATTATGAATTGATTAGTATACCGTATTACACACTATTGCATATACAAGTTATGTTTGCCTTATTTTTCACATTGGCAACCGCATCGCTCGGTACACTTCCAATTAGCCTTGTTGCATGTACACCTTACATCACAGCCACTTAGACTGTCAGTTACATATGATTACTCCATTACAACATCAAGAGTCCATCCCGATCCTTCTGGTCAGTGTTGTTTGGAGGGATGCAGTGGTGCATCCTGGGTTGGAGAAAATGTGTTTCCCTTCCTTCACAATAGCTCCTTCCTGGCTTCATTTACACATGCTAAGTCACGTGTACTATCGTACAAGACAACAGTAAACTATGTGTAAGCATGCTTCGCCATGTTGGTAAAGGCACGTGTCACATATTGGTAGCAACCCTATGCCTCCCATGCAGATGTACCCCGGCCTTCCAAGGAATACACGATATCACATCCTGTAAAACGGTGGAAGACAGAGTGAGCCAATACTGTCTCTGCCCCTAGCTCCTCATAAATGGAATTGATATGATAAAGGCAACCCAGATATTCAGATCCTTGTTCATATTTCTCAGGTGATCAAACTTTCGGCGAGAATCACCACTACGTATGTGTCAACAGTGCGCACCAGACATATGGTTTACACATTCGGTGCATCCTATGTGGACCAGTAGCCTCCCTGGTGATCACATGGTCCCATAGATCTATCGGTTTCTTGAATAATATAATATAGTCCCAAAGGTAATGATGACTTCCTTATCTTCTGGGCAGTTTTCAGCGATCTTATTTGAAAGGAATGCAACATGTTCTTCTTCATTGGTGTGGTCACATGGGAAGTATAAATGTAGTATACTCCATGCAGGGACCCTTAATATATTTCCTACTTTCCTGGTAGCTTGTTATTACATGCAAGCTTTCACCGAACATCCTTCCTCGTTTTTCTCTTGTGGATTCTTCGATACTACTTGGGATGTATGTGCCGCATACAATACCAACCCTCTTAGAGTTCTTTTTAATTGCTTCATGATATGTGGGATACATACCTAATCAGCATACTCTTCAAATGTCGTCAGCATCTATGTAGGGAGAAAGTGCACTATCGCAGCTCCATCAAGAAGTTCCACATCAACTGAATCTGGCTGTTCATCCAGAGTTACTTAGCAATATGTCTTTCCTGTGCACAGTTCTACACCATCAGCGAGCGATAGGGGGAACATATGGTTATCATGCTGAAGAATTTACTCATGTTACTTGCCCGGTGCTGCATCACTATGTACAGGTGAGAGAACAGATCAACATCACTCTTGAGTAGGCATGTTCTTCCAGCTTGTTTTGTATTCACTTGTGTAGCTGTACGGCCGAAGAGAAGAAGGGCATTCTTCTTGAGTGGATCCTGGATAGAGCATGTACAAGCAATTACTACGTGTGCGTAGTACTTGTCAAACTGGTCCTTTCCTAGACTACGTACTGTTCGCACTGTGCTCACCAAAACCTCGTCCAATATATTCCATGTATCTAGAGCGAGTAACTCATCGCCGCCGTCTGGGAAATGGTCTCCCATCTCAGTAATGGCTTGTACCAGATTCGCAGCCTTCTCCTTGGAACTGCTCTGCTTAGATACTCCCTCTTCATGATGATAACAATACTAGTGTCTAATCGTTTTCTTTTGCTAGGTAGTCCTCTTCAAACTCCTTCAGTAACCTTGCTGATGATGCAATACATGCTTGTGTCAGTGCATTAATCCAAGTAGTCACCATCTTTATGTAAATGCCTCCAAACATTATTATGAATTTGTCCACCCCATGTGTGTCAGGAGAAATACATTGGGTGAACTTGGAAAGAGCATATAGTGGTGCGTCAAAGGCTATAACTGGTATCTGTCTAGGATTGATAACTATTGTAGCCAATTACACTACATCCATTCCATGCAGTTTCTGCCTTCTCATGGAAACTGGGCAGGAGTTTTGTACGTGTTGTGTGTAAAACATGGTATGCTGACCACGCAATGATGTCACTATTTCATATTGGTGCAGTAGTTGACTAGCATGCTCCAACCAGCTCCCCTCCTTCAATTGTGCACCCACTAGCTGTCCTTCAAATGGTGCTGATGCATTTCAAAGTGACGGGACTAACATGTTTGCTGGCACAGTAGTCTAGCTCTCTGGCGACTTTTGATTCCTCTGTGCATCACTTGGATGAAGTTTTATTTTATGTTGCTTCTCTCACAAATTATCGGAAGTAGGACACTGAAATAGACTAGACTAGACTGGTACCATGAAATGATCCCTTTGCAGCTGTAATTGTAGGATTATGATCCAGGTTTGCAACTGCACCACCAGTAAACATTTTACGCCGATGCTGAACTACAGCGACTTCGTCATGGACGTTTTCACAAACAGCGGTTGCACGCTGACTCAAGTTGAAGCACTCTTTCATAGCTTACACTGAGACATAAGTCATACAGCTATGTGGCAATCCTTCTAGACCTGATCTCTGTGTGGATCTTCAACTCAGTGGTGGTTCCCTATCTGATGAATGCCGTGACTTACCAGAAGAGGGTGCATCTTTCTTGAAATTGAAGAGAATGATCTGACAGACTGTTACACTTGCCTGTGAGTCTCTGCATTCTTGGTCGTTTAGATCAGGACCATCCACGGGTATAGCCACGCCTGTTTTGAGAGTAGGTGGCACTGAATTCTGCTGGCAACAACACGGAAATGTGCTACCAAAGTGGGAACGTTTATAACCGGTAATATGTCTGCGCACTATATTGGCAGTAGCCAGCAATATTGCATCATCTGCATAATCACATTAAATGACATGTTTCGCCATTTGCTGCATAGCTTGTTAAAGAAACACAACCTTATCTTTCTTCTCGTGATTGTGGAAAGTATACTCTAACTTTTCGCTTTAATCTAATTCGGTTAACCTAATTGCCAACGCTAATGTAATGTAGCCGCTGTTCATACACTTCCAGAAATATGAAGTATGAGGTCCCATTCTTCTACACACATTTTTATATAACTTAATAGCTCTACAAGTGCGCTCGACGCCATCCTTTTCTCTTCAGAAGAACGTGCCGATTCATGCACATGTTGCCGCATCAGTGATCGCTGGCGATTCTATGATGCTGTTAGGCACTGTAGGTGATATTTTGCGTCTAGCGCTATACATTCACTACCTTCTATTCTAGCTAATAACTATACTTGCTGCAACTATGTAACCATCTGTCGTATGTTCCACTCAGCTCCAAATGTTCTACATTGATGGTGGTGTGCATCCTTTTGATTACAAAGCAAACATGCCATTCTGTTCGTTGACTGGTGCCATGGCCGTTTATCGCCAGATGATCTACTCCCCACAGTATCAGTCCCGTATCGCCTTTTGATAGCTCTCCCCAACTGCACTTTACTGAACTTGACATAGACCGTGTCTATTCTAAATGTATTTAAATGCACTTAGCATTGGATAAACTGATCATATGTAACGATGACAAATCATTTGGGTCAGAATCCAGTTACAACACAGTGGTAACACAGTCAGCTTGGTCCAGGGTTGGCCAGTGTGGTTGGTAAGGTCATGGCAGTTGGGTCACGTCGATCAGTTTGGTGCGATTGGTCGGTCTGGTGTTGGGGCTTTGTTTTAACGACGATAGTCGCTTTTATTGTATTTAGTTAGTTCAGTATATTACCAGAACCGAACGCACGTGTCACCCAGTGAGCATGGATCGCACGACTATAGTGGATCCTCTGTGAGAGTACATTCTCTTATATGTGATAACCAGTCAAGCATTGATAATCACTTCCCAAACAAAGTTTGTTTCATTTAAAATATATGTGTTTAGAAACATCGACGATCACCAATCATTTCCGATCATCGGTTATTCGAGGTGTCTCAATAAGATATCGGAATAAACATGCACCGTCCAATATGGATATGCGATTACAAGACATCGACGCAACAGCAGATGACAATGAAACCCGGAGGTGACGATAGACAGTATGCATCGATTTTCAACGCAGTGAAAAGTCATGTATCCATGCTCCATATTTCCACATAATGCTGTACAAGCGAACGGAAATGTGTCAATTATCCGATGCATCTGTTTATTTATTTATAAGACTACAAGGCGTAACACTTTCGCTTATACTGAGACCAGAAAGGTAAGTTTAACAAGTTTCTAAACGTGTACTAGTGACAGGTTCGGTAGATCATGGGTTCCATCAAAGCCTGATTCCTACCAACTACTTTAACAATGGTACTAAATGTCTCTCTGCTAAGCACACATGTTAACGAGTAGGATTGAGAAAGCCTGGAGTGGGCCCCATCCGGCTATCTTGCCCTAGCCACACCATTGAAGACATGTACTGAGTGGCGGGAGTATCGGCATCATGTGAAGGTGTACTATTCATGAATATTTACTAAGTTTAGATTAGAACGACCAAAGGCCACACATATGTACAACTGTTGAGGAAAGACCCACTACAGTAGTAACGGTCTGATAGTGTAGCTTGCAAACAATTGCACCAATTCAGTGTAAGACTGAAAAAGGAATCGAGAACAGTTTATTCTTGTAGTTTGTACGTGGAATTGCGAAAACCTGCTCTGTGGTTACATCTCTTACTGGATTGCGGTTCTCAAATTATGGAAATATATATATGGAAAACAATACAATGTTTTCAAGTCAGCATAAAGGTTTCGTTTAAACAGTGTTCGGCCCTGTTGTTGGTAGATGTATATATTTGTAGCTATTACTTCCGGAGCGATACACGTATTCCTGCTCGATTCTAGCTTCTCAAACTGAATTCTTGTACGGTCAACTTCATATGGAAATCAATTCCGACTTTATAGTAACAGTCGGGCAGCGCCTATGGCCGATCGAAATGGACGGACTAATGCATATATATATAGGGGACCTTTGTCGAAGGCAGCTTTGAGGGTTTCCGTCTGTTATTTCATTCATGAATTGTATTCACGCTCTGTTAATGCCAAATGCCTAGAGAGGTCTGACTCTAGGAATATACTATAACCGGGAGGCTAGTCCGATTCCGGTAGCGTGTTGTATGGAGGAGAGGCAGGTCTTTTCCCGTTCACCTCTAATGCTTAAAACATAGAGTTCTGACTCCAGTAGCGTAGTGTAATGGAATGCCCCTGTCTTTCACCTCTACTGAACGAAGCAAGTATTTCCATTTGCAATGCTCTCAATGTCACATTTTATGTATACGACGACCAATCAGAAATACGCAGCTCTTTGAGTTATTCTGTTGCTGCCAATCATGCATTACGCATGCGTGCACATTGACTGACTGAATAAAGTCCTTCGCTTGTTAAGAGTAGGACCGGCAAACAATCAAGTCTAGCGGTTCTCAAACTTTATTGCATGACGGCACACTAATAACTATATTTGACTTACCCAACACACACAATGTTAATCGTTAATATGACACAGTATAATCATAAATAATCATTTTACAACAAATACCAGTCACTTGTCACAATCAGCAGGGGCTGCTAAAATGTTGGAAACTTGTTTTACTGTTTGATCCCCATCCTTCATCCACGTAGCAGTAACGTCTGAAGTTGTAACGACGGTGTGTACTGTATATACTGTGACACTTAAATGAATTAAACGGAAATACTTCAGTAATCGATGAATGCAATCTCTTACCGAGCGATTAACCTTTATGTTTACCGAAGGCTGTACATTGGTCTGAGTCTGAATAGTTGCAACTAAAATTAAGATGAACGGAATTCCAATCAACAAGTAATAACCATGGTTATGCAACATCTGACTGAGAAAGTAAACGGATTCCCACATTGTTGCAACCCAGAATAAATACATCATGACATCAACACATCTAGAAAGCACCCAGAGAGCGCATACCTCTGTCAACACCATTGTCAGGGGAAGTAAGAGTGCATGAATCCGCCCCAAAATGTAACCACTTCTTCCGTACCCTACTGTCCACATTTCCATTAACTTACATTGAGGACTTCGGGAGATATCATGTGATAACCTGATATTTTAGCGATCGTATGTGGTATTTATGTATGACTACGACTAAGAGAGATGTTGCATGGATCGCCCCAACATTTCTTACATAACCTATTGTCCACAATCCCGCAACATTTCACTGAAATCCAATGGAAACCTCTGGAGATATTGTGTACGTTAATCAAATTCTTCGCTAGTTCACCTGTCAAGCGTGCAGAAAAGTTGGCGCTGAAATTGTTAACTGCTGCCTATTAAACACACAGGCGCAAACACACAGGCGCACATACACAGACACACACAAACACACTGGACGTGTACATATGGTGTTGAAGCCGATGCTCGAATTAAGTTAATTATACCGGTCAGATCTCTCACAGCCGGGGTCATGGAAATGTCGTAGTCTGGAAGAAAATAGAAACTCGCAGTCTACCGAACGCAACTGCCTTGGAGAAAGCCGAATAATATACAATAATTCAAATATATTTGCAGAAACGTGTGCAAAATACAAAATACAAGATAATATTCCGTAAATATATGGAATAATTGAAATAAACTGGAAATAATTACAAGATTTCCAGTAAATATTTGTGAAAGATCGTAACCCACTTTGTCATGGATGAGAGAAAGGGAATTCGATTTTAAGGTACCTGGTTTCATATATGGAGATTTTAAAAAAATCATAGGTTCTGAGACTAGTAATAAAATACTCTAGATTCTAGAAATGTTCAGATGTCATTCGAACACTACATGCATCACATAAACTCTATCTCATCCCGTTTTGAAGATTCAGAGAGGAACAGGCAACACCGCAAAAGGCCATACGCATATGTTGGCTCAATAGGAAGAGAACAACAGTGTTAGTGTTATTGCATACACATTGAACAGTTCGAGCCATTACAATACGTATTTTCATTATAAAAAATATAGAAAATGCATCAATTGATTCAATCATATAAGCAAATAAGAAGAGACTGGTATCATATTTTCTAAATTCTCCGTTCATTTATTGTCTTTTTTATTCTGTTGAAATGGAGTCAATGCCGTCATTTCCTTTGTCAAAGAATCGGGAACTGAAACGTTCCAGTTTTATCAAATATAACATACATTCATTTAACCAACTCTGTTTGCCCTCTTGGTCCGCGGGTGAAAAAATACTGAACTTGGGGAAAAAGGAAGACTCGAAACTTGTTTTGAAATATATGAGTGGGAGAGAGACAATGAGAGCCGACAGAATGTCCGCAACAGGGCAACTGGCCCCTTGATCCCATGCCCCGCTGCTGTGTCCTGTGTCTCTTTGTCGAACACCCTACGTTGATTTTCCAGCCCACCATATGCAGGCAGGGCTCAGTCAATATCCTGTTCATGACCTTTGAACACCCGGCATGTCTGTTTCCGGTGCTGGACACCTTGCAGTCGATATCCTGTTTAACGTTCAACACATGTGGGGGTCAGATATGTGACCTCCACCCAAATATCCAACATTTCGCCAAAACGAAATCATTATTCGGTCTTCGTCAAGGGATGCAAGGCAGAAACGGGCAACATAAAGATTACATTTTGACAAAAGTTATAGATTGCAACTCCTAATGCAACTGTACTATTGCCGGTTGTTTGATCTTTAAATGTTCAAGTTTACAATGATTTAAAATAGGTCCTTCCATCCTTCATCCGATCGTCCCGTCATCTTCCGCGCCGATCACCCTGAGCCATTGACTTATGTTTCTAGCCACAGTATGCCAATTTCCCCCATTGTTGCTTATCATCAGTTGATTCCACGTCACCAATGGTCTTCCACTCGTCCGTTTCTGTCCTCTTGAGCATCAGACTTCTATTTGTGATCTTCACCTATTGTCTGACATTCGTATTATGTGGCCTTCTTAGCTTTCCCAGTCGACACCCTCGAGCCACGTCTTTGAATTTGGTAGAATCTCTTAAGTATCCATTCTTATGCAATCATTCATCGCAACGGGTAATGTATACACATATGTAAATCGTGACTAGCATAGAATGCAATTCATATTGGCGTCACTAGTCATTGTTCAAAACCAAGCAGTAGTTATTATTATAGCTGTTCTTCCAGTAAAGCAAGCGGAAACACCACTTGAACGATTGACACATCATAATCTTCATCTCTATTGGTGTTGTGTCGTACAACGTTAAGCTAAATAATCAACAAGCTCTTAGTCTGCTCGTTAGGTAAGATATATGTTACGCTTCAAACACAGGGTTGCCACTCTATGGGGTTGTATCATTAGAGTTTGTAAGGTATCGACCTTTTTAGAGGAAGATGACAGCAAATAGAGGTGATAAACACATAACGAGTATGCCGATATACATCTTTCGTTCATTGACTATTGGAATATATTTGTCTAATTCATTTCAAGTTTATAGTATCTCGACTCACGGTATACGCATTCATTACTACTGCAGTGTTAACTTACCGTAACACAATTCCCTCAAACACACACGTCTGCATAGAATATACCGATGTCCTTCACTAGTTTCACATTGGCAAATGGTTTTGGCAACTTCCCTGTTTCCCACTTAAGCGGCTATGTATGGATGCTTACTATAGGGGAAGTGTTGTGCCCAAGTTACCCCCTTTCAAATATGCTGAAGACTTCCAAAGGAAATAGATGATTAATAGGTTTGTAGAGCAGCAGGGCTGCAGGGGATGCCACATGACGATGATATGAACTATCTCTCCGTCAACTGCCAATCCCTACATACTTTCTAGCAGGGTGTATTCTCTTAGTGCATTCCCAGATGGTCACCCTCTAACCAAGATGGACATCGCTTAACTACGGCGATCGTCCGAGAAGCGGTTTGTCCAACGTAAGTTGGCTTTAATTATACGAACTAATATTCGTATGTCAATATAGTAAACAGTTTGCGTGCTTTGCCGTCATGTAATGCAGTTTGAGAAATACTGAGCTGCAACATTAATTCAACAGTCCAGATCATTGATTAGGTTATAGATTTAGAGGAATGTCATCGATGTGTTGCAGTCAAGACCCTTAGATCAGTTGATTAATAAACTTTCTAATTTGTCAAAACGATTTCACACAACTGGAGATGAAAGTCAGTGACAAGATGTATCGGCCATATTTAATATCACACTTGTAAGAGCAATAAATAAATTAAACAGACTTGTAATTAAACCGAAATGCTTTGGTCAACTGATGACCTTTCCAAACTCTACAGCTGTGGCCTTCCTCTTAAGAACCAATTAAATCAAACCAGCTAATTTCTTCTCTTTATTTTATCAGATATATACATGGCGTACCTGATTCCAAAATCTGTTGATCAAATCAGCCTCCACGTTGGCAAGTATTACCAGAATATGAGATATTTAAAACGATAACCTCCGTCCAATGATCTGCTAATAATTATATGCAATCTATATGATATCCTTTTAGTGGTCCCAGATTCGGTAGACACACATCATGGCTCCCGTATTATTGAAACCTATTACATGTATGAAGTTCAATATGGAGGAATTATCGGTCATAT
>VCCN01003944.1:1202812-1222352 GCA_006491835.1 Architeuthis dux
TACATCTCAAACATGTTTATTATCACGAAGATAAATAGTTATACATTTAGCGGCTGCGATGGACGTATTCAGAAGAAAGTGTAAGTCTTGTATAGTCCTGCGATCACTGTACACCACATGATATTAAGCTTAACATATACAGATATTGGTCTTTAATCGAGTTCTAATAAAAGCAATACATAATGTTGACGCATTACTCTCTTGACGTAATCATCATGTTTTGAAAGAAAAGTAATTGTATATATTCACCAGTGATTAAATGTCAATTTCTTGTCTTCATATCAAATGTTATTACGTTGTTTGCATCGATTCTGATCTAAGCATCGTTATTCGATCGTGTACTGCTTCTCTCACCCCTCAACCCCCATTTCCATCCTTCTCGTTCTCTCGTTCTCTCTCTCTCTCTCTCTCTCTCTCTCTCTCTCTCTCTCTCTCTCTCTCTCTCTCTATCACTATATCCCCCTGCCCTCCCATGTGGTAATGCTGCTGCGGTTACCGTATCAAGTTGGTTTTACGGAATGGATCTATTATCCCAGCGCCTAACACTTTTCTCCCTCTATCTCCCACACTTACATTTCCCTCACCCCTGCCCTGTGTACCCCCTACCTTTCTACGTCACCCCCCCATTGTATGTATCCCTCTATATTCCCTATGTGTTTATATAGTAACTCGTGTAAATATAACTTTAACACAGAAAAGAATAACATGATACTCAAGAAAAAGAGATGCCCAAATAAGATACATATAGAGAACATTAGTAACTTCAGAGTAGCGATAGAGAACTTATTCCAGGCCTTGTGGACTACCGACAGTGACATACAGGGGAAAAGTAATAATCTGACAAATATAATTAAGGAAGCAGTAGAGATGGTAGGCAACTCAAATGTAGACATTCAAGCAGGGAAATACTCTAAACGAACATTAAAACTAATCAAACAGAGGAGAAATATGAAGATACAGATAAAAGAAGACGGAAACAAAAAAGCAGAACTTAACAAACTAATAAATAAACGAACGAGATGAGAAAAAAGAAAGGAAAACACTAAGCGAATAGTAGACGCTATCAGAAAGGGGAGAGTTTAAAGCAAGCCCGATCCGCAGATCATACTGGCAAGCAACATATGCTTGTACTAAAGGAGGACAATGGCACAATTATAACAAAACTGAGACACATTGACTGAAGTAACTGAATAACACTATTAGAGAGTATGTGCCTCAAAAATAAACATACCACAAACTACTAAACCTATAGATACTAGCGATATCCCAGACATAACGGCAGAAGAAGTATCTGCACTACGAAATATGAAACTCGGTAAATCCCCAGGCGAGGACGGCATAGCAACAGATCTTCTCGAAGATGCATGAGAAATATTGCACAAAGGACTAGAGCAGTTATTCACGGAATGTATAAGAGAAAGAAAAGTCCGGAAGAACTTCTGTCTAGGAATAGTAATTCTACTCCACAAGAAATGAGATAAGCACGACCTAGGCAATTATTGCCCGAGTATACTACTACCTAACACATATATATTATTCACATGAATAATCAGGCACTCTAGACGAAAATCAACCACGCGAGCAGGCAGGCTTCCGAAGTGGCTACTCCATATATTGTCACCTATTCTTGCTAGGTAGCCAGCCCATCTCCATTTTTGCTGCTTAATTAGTTGTATAATATCATTCACTCTAGTCATCTCTCTGATCCATGTTGATCTTTTCTCTTATCGTTATCGCTAGCATAGCTCTTTCCATGGATATATGTACTATTCTAAGCTGGTGTTCAGCTCGTTTGGTTAATGTCCACGTTTCGCATCAATACCCCATGGCTGGTATTATGCAGCCGTTGTATAGTTTACGCTTTAGACACATTGGCAAGGTGCTCTTCAGAATGTCTCTATTCATACTAAATGCTTTCCAGCCTATCGCTATGTATCGTTTTATTTCGCAGACTTTCTTTAGCTTTATTACGTGACCTAGGTAGATGTATTCGTCGACCTCTTCTAGAATTTCACCTTCTATCGTTATGGTCTTATGGGTGACGTTATCGTTGAACATTACTTGTGTCTCTGTTCTATTCATATTTAGGCCTACTTGTGTACTCTCCCTATTTAGAACGGTTTGCATATTTTGTAGTTCGCCGGATGCTTCCAACGTCATGGAAATGTCATTGGCAAATCTTAAGTTGCTTAAGTATTCTCCATCTATGTGTATTCCCATTCCCTCCCAGTCAGTTTTCCGGAAGATGCTTTCAAGTCTTGCCGTGAATAGTTTAGGTGATATTGTATCACCTTGTCTTACTCCTTTTGCTATGTTTATCTCGTCTGTAGCTTTATGTAGTCTAATTATTGATTGCCATTTTCGTATATGTTTTGGATAACTTGTATGTAATTGGTATGTGCGCTCTTTTCACACATTGCGTTGAAGACTGCTGTGTCAAATGCTTTCTCATATACTACAAAGGCCAAACAGAGTAGTTTGTTATATTCTAAGGATTTCTTGATTAGTTGGATTAGTGCGTGTAGGTGATTTATTGTCGAGTAGCCTCTTCTGAAGCATGCCTGCTCGCGTGTTTGATTTTCCTCTAGAATGCCTGTTAATCTGTTTGTGAGTATTTTTTGTGAATAGTTTATATATGTTAGGTAGTATTGTAATCGGGTGGTAGTTGCCGTGGTTGTGTTTATCTCCTTTTTTGTGAAGAAGTATTACTATTCCTAGACCTACGTTCTTAGGGATTTGTCTTTCTCTTGTACATTGCGTGAATAGCTGTGCTAGTCCTTTGTGCAATATTTCACCTGCATCTTCTAGAAGACATGCGGCTTTACTGGGGCTTTACTTAGTTTCATATTTCGTAGTACAGATACTACTTCTTCTACCGTTATGTGTGGGATATCGGTAGTATCTATCGGTCCACCACCTTCCCAAATCCAATATGACATCACAACCATATAACTATCGTAGCGTTCCTGTTGGATCATCGCCTACTAAAGGTCCAACCGCATTGCTTCGTGTGCCTGCGGTCAATGAAGATCTACACTTACAATGTTCGTGGCATAGCTGAGGACCATAAACTAGACCAACTACAAATTGAACTGGACAACATCGAATGACACTTTGGAACTGATGTATGAATAGTGAATAGCGTTCTGTGACTAAAAGCTTAATTGTAATACGGATTAACTGGTTATTGTCAATTGCACAATACTATTAACTACTAATTCCACAGTAACTAATACTTAACTCATTATCATTACACTAGGGTGGAATTAATCTAAGCGAAAGATTTAGATAGAGGCCAAGAATATAAGTTTACACATACAAACCATATTATATGTGGTTCATTTTGCCAATTAAATTGCATTGCATGTGTATTATTGTAAGAGGGACGTCCAATTGTTGTGCTGCCAAGATGGGGTATGGAGCAAGAAAGGTTAAGAACCACTGTTCTAAAATATTTCGTTAGAAATCTACGACGCACACCAGCTGTAGAATTACCAAAAGAGCCAAAGCAAACCTTTTGAATAGTACATGTTCATGGTACCCTTATTGTCCAGATCCACGATCCATGTATTTCATTGTGGATTTAATAGATTACGGCCGTGATACTAGAAGTAACAGGAAGCAACGCGAATCAAGACACATATACATGTTAGTATCAGACACACTTGCTCTAATCAATGGATAACGCTAACCATTAACCCAAGATCAAAGTATATATTTATTTACCACAAACATGTATACATTCCATTCGCTTCTCGATGGTTCACGTTCTTATTAGTTTACAAGTGTGGTTTAAGGTAATGATGCATAGTACAACATTGCTATAAGTCTCATAAACGTTGTTTTTAAAAAGATTATGTTGCGCCATGTTATTGGAGTATTGTCCTGAGCATCTAATAATCGTCTGTTCTCGTTGATTCAGAAATCCGTGCCGCTAGCATCCGCTGTTCTTCAGTAGAGACAACGCATTTCCGAAAAGATAAATGTATTTTAGGTGTAAAACTACACTTCAAGAGACATTGTGTAAGGCTAATATAGCTGGTATTGAATCGGTACTACGTCGTGTGATTGCAAGATTCGGCGTTTCGGCATGTTTTACTATAATACAAATATGATTTGCATACATACTACCGTATTCACTTCTTATAGTTGTATTCTACATTTTGAACTAAAGGAACATTGATGTACTGATGTGGTATTTGAGAAAACGAATAAATAAGTAACAGAAACAGTTAGCTAAACGATTATTTTCAAGACGTATATGTATAATATATTATTAATATAGTATTATTAACATACTCATATGTATAAGTATAATTGTTATTTACTAGAGTGTTTAGGTAACTGAAGTGGTGTGCGCAATTTATTTTCATTTGTGTGCTGGTTGCAAAATGTGTAAGCGCGCACACCGGAGAGGATGCTGTGGTTTTTAGATGCAGCCTTTCGCCTGGATGTTTCATTCTTGTTTACCCATTTACACGATTAGCATTAAGAATCAAGTATTCAAAGTGTAGCACAACGCAGGGGTACTAACCACCATACGATCACGGCCGCCACGAGGGAAGGAGAGAGAGAGAGATAGAGAGAGATAGCAGTTTCTGGGAAGGTCGCCATGAGGGAAAGTTTGTTGAGGGAGAGAGTTTCAGAGACGATCATTTTTCCTCCGCGGGCTGCGGTGACGACGATGATTATGTCTCTCTGTCCGATTCGCCTCCGCGGGCTGAAGACGGCGATGATGATGATGGTGATGATGATGATGGTGATGATGCCTCATGTCCGATCTTCCGCTGATGTCTCTCTCTCCGGGTCTCCCGACAGGATGCCAAATTTCTCTGTGGAGGGAAATTCATTTGTGGACACAAAGAAAACACTCCCACGTGTGTGGAGAGAAAAGACGACAAAATCCCCGGATTTTAGAGTTTTATGAAGTTTTATTTTCGTACCACGCCGGTCAATTTCTGGTCTGCGGATTTCGGCGAGGTACAGAAATGATGTTGCATGTCGTGGTATATAGGAGTGGGTTACTTTTCAGGGCTGCTACTTTACGGCTGTTGCTACTTCTACTGGCACTGCCACGAGGCGATCCCCCCTGCCTCCGGACCCCCACTAACTTTACTGTTTTTTCTCTAGCCTTTATACACATACTGGTCATAACTCCTTACACTTTTCAAATTCCCAACGGTTTTTCGATAACCTGATACCCCAGTTGGTCACTTAGGCAGTTTGACACAGATTCCAAATCTGACCACGTTCCTATCCCCACTGGTCACTGGTAACCTGATCCTGTCTAAGATCAACGCTAGTATCGAATTACATAGACGTGCAAATCTGGGCCTTCATACCAAATCACATTTCCGGCGTTCCATTGAAATACGTCCCATCAACATGATTGGGGATGGGAATTGGCTTATTGCATATTAAGTCTGCGTCTTTATCGTGGCTTTCATTTTAAAGTCAATAATTAGTTAAAGTTGCTGGTACCATGGAACCGAGTAGTGCACGCCTCATGTCACTTGGAGGAGATGGGCACCGGTCGAGAAAGGAACAACCGTGACACACCAACGATCTACGTGATCATGGGGCTAATTAACTGAACAATTAATCAACTTATTAATAGTGTACACTTTAACACTTCCAGGTAGAGATCATCACATGTCGATCCAGTTAATCCTCTTAAGAAGTAGACCAATCTAGATATTACGCTCAATAACGCAAGAGCCCCTAGACCCTTTGACTGGCCTGGGTGTAAGCGAACAGAAATGAATGAATGGATGAAAACTATTTTTTGTAAGTGTAGTGAAAGTTATAATAATATAGATTTGTAATCAACTGTGCGGAATGTCATAGAAATATTTGCTGAAATAGCGGCGGTAATTGTGGTTGGGGAAATGACAGAAGCCAAAACCGTAGTAGTTTTTTCTTCTTTTTCTCTATCTCTCTTTTCTTCTAGAATTCCATTACGATTTTCAATTACGGCAACAAGAAATGCAAATGAAACGATGGCGCCTGTGTCAAAATAAAGGGTTGGCTGCACTGGCACGGCTGCCAGCACGTGAGGCTCCCACTATTTAAGATTGTAATGGGTTCTTTCAGTAATGTCGGTCTTCTCGCTAACATGTCGAAATTAATTTGGCTTTAGCAGGAAACGGAAGAGAAAAGACGAGGAAAAATTCAATCAAGAAACAACGAACTTTTCTTCCTGCTGATTCTTTCTCTTCGGGACTCAAGACCGCTTAGAGAAGATGGAGACGCCTTTGATTAGTTCCTAGTTGCGCTCGGGTGTTATGCTTTCAGTAATAACATAACGGAAGTGTCATATATTTAGTAAGAGGGTAGAAACAGAAAGGCCAGAGTATAAAGTTAGGTAGTTCATTAATATGTGAGAAGTGAGTGAATACAAAAGTCATACACCTTAATTAGAAAGTGATCGGGAGAGGAAAGAAAATAAAAGTAAAAAAGTCTGGTTAGTCATTCATTAGATACCCGCATGTGCTCAACGTCATTTGGCAGCATGCCGTGTTGGGGGTAGGTGATCAATTAAACACATGGGAAAAGGGGTCATCACTGAATAAATTAATTCTCGCGCAGTCAGTTGGGTAGTGATCACTAAAAACGTCTAAATGTTCAAAAAGCAAACGCGAATGCTTCCGAACACACACTAAGGGACCAATTCAGCATAAACGCACATTACAAATTGAGCCACCGATTGATAACATATTTAGGGGAGGTGGATTAAAAAATAAGTTTGTTTTTTTTCTAAACATAATTTGATACCTTACATAGCCAGCCAGCCAGCACTAATAATATATTTTAGTTTTCTGGTATTAAGTTAATTAAATTAAAACTGCGGGATTTAATTAAAACTAATTACAGATACCACCTACCATAACGTGACATCAGTTTATATGATTCAACAAACGAGCGAGATTACTGAACCTGCGACATTATAAATGTGTTGTATGCATGGCCTGATTAGGCTCGGTCGTGGCCTATTGCATATACCTATACTGTTATAAAGTGGCACTAAATTAAAGAATACACATACATATTAAAGCACATACATGCTGTACTTACACATACTTATGTTCTGATTTGCTATACAGCCGACACATAGGTCAGACATCTTAGTAATAGTAATATTTTTTGTTTGGTGTTAATGCATGTCAAGCGGCTAAAATCTTAGTTTCAAATACATTCGTATATAGTGTTTAGGTGTCGTGGATATGGATCACATAGATACCACACCCCGAATAATTACTGTGTTAAACTGATCACTCCAATTGAAATTGACAATAGCGTCACATCGCTGACAATCTGTTATTCACTCATAGAAAAGGTTAGGAAAAGTTGTACTATAGAAAGCAAGCACAATCTGGAATAGAAACCAGTCATATCGATCTAGGCAAATGTTTTGTAGGCGGGGAAAGTTTCTATAATCACTTTGAAAGAGTATTTATTGTTTCCATTTTCTACTCATCAATGATTGATTGAATGAAATATTGGCAATATTTCATTTTCTAATTTGCGGTAATTATATCTGCCTTCTGTCAGAGTTATTGATCCTCTACAAGACTTTGACGAAATGGTCTTGTCTCCACTATTCGATGAGTACAGATTCAGATTGATTCAGAACGAGAAACTGTGGGATAACTGTGGTCAAGACATCCATTAACACACAAGCACGCACGCGCGCACACGCAAACACTCACACACACACACAAACACACACACACATGCATGGATTTATGATAATCATATTTATACTAACATAGTACCAATCAAAAAGGATTAGTTACGTATGGGTAACTTACACACACCAAACGAAATCTATTTGTCTCAATGTTCTATAACTCTAATTAATTTTAAATCAATAAGTCAATAAGTTTCATGTTGGACCCCTTAAAGTGGAAAACCGTGTCCTTTCACTTTTTTCAC
Organism: Architeuthis dux; assembly: GCA_006491835.1. NCBI lineage: Eukaryota > Metazoa > Mollusca > Cephalopoda > Oegopsida > Architeuthidae > Architeuthis > Architeuthis dux. Next base: position 1,210,748 of record VCCN01003944.1, read on the forward strand.
TAAGGGGGACACTTTCATATTATCACTTCACTTTTGATGCCTTGAAGAATATGTGTATATAAAAGAACTGGCCACGTCTCTCTGTATGAATAACACTGCCCTGGTCAAAAAAGCACATATTATCTATTGATATAGAACAACTGACTCTGTTAGTGTCCCTGCCACCCCTTTAAACATTGGTTAAACATTGACGCAGCTCAACCGACATTGACACACATTTGGAATACATAGTTAAGTGAGGGGAAGAACTTGGACTATTTACTTCTTTCAAATTACATGTTTTAAATAATTTTAGACGGGGGTTCTATAAATTAAACAATAACATTCCGTTTAAAATACATATATACATATATACATATACATACTAGCTGTATAGTATTCAACTAGTTATAGATAAACATATAAAATGCAAATCGCAAAGATTGGTTGATAAAGAATTGACCACGTGATCATATGTAGCGAGATATAAGTAAACATATATACTACTTTGCATATAATTACACTGGCATTTTCTAATCAATACGTTTTGCCGATTTGGAATGTGCCTTTGCTTTTCCGCCCGGATGCGTATTCTCAAGTTATAAGAATAGAAACATATATACACAGTATAAGACCCAATTCTATAGATAGTGAATCTCTAGGTAAGCATGAATGCTACTCGACACAAACTAAGGGACCAATTTAGCACAAGCTCCCATTGGAAACTGCCCCCGACCTCCCTAATATCTTGTTTTGAATGTATTCATATATATTGACAAATCCACATACAGCGCTGTTTCGTCGTCTTACGACTCATCAGTGTGGCTACTGACTACCTTGGTGACTCGAGCTAGGATTGAAAGCGGGCCTCTGCGCCAGCAGGCCGACTTCTTACAACCGCCCCAAGTCACCTCGGCGTATGTAGGTCACTTTATAAACGCATATACACCTATATGTTTATATCTATTTACTAAAGTGCTCAATTCGAAAGTACATCGTTCGGAGAGCTATGTGTAAATAGTTAGTTCCCTGCAATAGTGCTATACCTCTTAAACCTAAGGAGCGTATATATATATATTGTCAAATCCACATAAAACATCAAATGATGGATACTTTTGATATCCAATCGACAGAATATGATAGTTATAATGACATTTATTCGTGAGAACCTATATTTGCTCGGCATCGGTGTGAGCGACAGCTAAACGAGCGGCCTAAATCGTAAATGTGAATAAAGAAACGAACTTCGTGTGGGGATCGAACCCGCGTCTACCTTGGAAGCCACCTATACGCGGTGCTGTTCTACCGACTGAAGTAACGAATATCAGATGGTAGACAAGAGTCTTTCATCCTACACTTGGTTGGCTTCCCCATTCTCACGTTCTGATTTTAGGCACGAATATGATGCGGCTCTCTTATGTCGACAGTCTGAAATCAAATGATGGATAATTTTTATATCCAATCGACAGAATATGATAGCTATAATGACATTTATTAGTGAGAGCCTATATTTGCCCGGCATCGGTGTGAGCGACTGCTAAACGAGCGGCCTAAATCGTAAATGTGAATAAAGAAACGAACTTCGTGCGGGGATCGAACCCGCGTCCACCTTGGAAGACACCTATACGCGGTGCTGTTCTACCGACTGAACTAATGAAGATCAGATGGTAGACAAGAGTCTTTTAAAAAAGGGGGGGACTAATGGTAATAATTTGGCAGTCTCAGTTTCAACTCGAGTTTCCGATCACCCAGAACTTCTCACAATATTTGGTAAACTATAGAAAGATAGTAAATAATTAAGAAAGCATTAATGCTACTGGGAAAAAGATAGGTGACTAAGATTTGTGGTGGTTATAGCTCTGGTCGTCTTTGAGTTTTGCCATCGCGGGTGGACGGCCAGACAGATCAAGTTTGAATCTGAATGTTATCTGAAGAAGATTACAGCGTATAACATAAGTGTCAATAAAATGCAACTTCTGTCAAATCTTAATAGTCTGCTTTAGTCGAACAATTTGTGTTAGTGGGTAATTAGTATAAGAAATTGTATTCTAATAGTTTTTCAGACGATTGAACTTCTTGTTCAATCGTCCGAAGAACTATTCGAATTTGAATGACCCTTCTCAACGCTATAGAAAATAAGGTATTATATATTTCTTCGATAGAATATTCAGAGATTTACACGTCTGGTGCATAATAATTCAAAACCAGTAAAATGGCAGGAGTCCGTTTCTCCAAGAGAAATCTATCGATCTTAAATGTTCTTATTCCCATAGGGTGTTATTGTTAGAGATTAAACTAAAAATGAAAGACCCTCGCTTTAAAGTCTCGGATAAAGAACGTACATTCAAAATCATACATGAAAGCACAAGTCTATCAACCTTCATAGTTCATGCTCAAATCATTTATAAAACATGTAACGTGTACAACCTTTTCTCACGAGCAGCTTTAGTTCATAACTATCGTAAACATCACGGAAATGTTAAATGTGTTGTGATATATGGGGGTGCACCAGCTTCGATGGAGTGTCGCTCAGTAGTATCGATGCATTGTTGGTTATAAGCCTTGATAGGTGTGACGAAATATCACCGAAGCCGGGTCGTTGCTGTGCTGTGTTGCTTACTCCGATTAGTGCTGACTCAACTCATGTGCGTGTTGTTTTGCCACACCAACACATCTACAATCCAATATATACCCACTTTCGCACATACTCGTACACACATACAACACACACCTAAACACACATAACACACACACAAGATCCACTAACATACTCACACACACCTGGTTTTCTATAACAAAACAACACATATGTACACACACACACACGCACACACACACACACACACACACACACACACACATATCCAACCAGACCAACCAGCCTACTACCGCACACACAGGTCCGGTCAGACCAACCAGCTTACTACATCCCACCTATACACACATGGTTCGTTAACTCGCATATTTATCTCTATCGGCTGACATATACACACATTACATTACATAGTAGTCTATACAAAGCGATACGTATGTTTACAAGTTAATATACCATTACATCATTTCACAAAAACATGCAACTGTAGATCTGGTTAATTCACTAGAAAACATTCTAACTCCTTCGGGAGATATGTAATGCAAGGTGACTAGAATGATCATTAGCATTAAAGCCCCAATTGTACCCGGATTTGTACAGGTTTACAAATAAATGATTGAATAAATAAACAAGGGAGACCACTCAATGCCTATTTTCTTATATGTACCTCCCTTGATACATCATTTGTTGGGACGGGGGGCTGGGCGCAGAAGCAGACCCCACTCTATTGTTTATAAGTTGAAAATCACTCAGATGTGTTACGCAATCTTTGGTTTAGAGCATTCAATACATATATGTCCTGTGAGTAAAAAATGCATTTGCTTTTAACGTGTGTGTGTTACCTCTACAAGCACTGCAATTGTAAAGTGAGTGTTGTATCAAATTCCCTTACCCATAACCGATGAAAGGCCACGTACATTTAATTGGTTGTATAGGACAGCTAAATACGAATGACCAAAAAAGAGGAAACCTTCTATTATCCATAATATATAATTATATACACAGCATTAAAAAAACGTCGCGGGATATTATAGGTTACTGTATAATTTTTGTTGCGCATAAAAACATTTCTATGATTTTCGCCAGATCATATAAACAAGTTAATTATAATAATGCATTGATTTTAGTTTATCTTTTTCAGTGTGTAATTACAAGATTGAGCATCTAATTAATCGAGACAGCAACTACGGTTTGATTTCATTTTATGTTATTGATCTAAAAAGTATAATGCAATACACGGTGAGGTGAAACTAGTATTTGGACACTTGCAAACTATGCATTTAATATACTTACTATGCTCACATTTACATTAAATTCACACAGGTGATGTATCTTGATGTACCATTAAGAATGCAGAATAAAACATAAGCAAAACCGACGGTTGAAAAAAGGTTTTGGGACACTAAGAAAGAATGCAGGTCTAGGCCTCTCTGTATCTGCATAGAAACTTAACATACGTATGATTTCATCACAGTCATCATTCACTACTTCTTGAAACGAGGCAGTATTGGTTAAAGTAAAGGAGCTCTCAGCTGAATATAACATGTCGTAATTAATCAACATAATAACGGTTTGAGCTACAGGGCCATTGCCAAGATGTTAAATATTCCTGTGAGTACCATTGGATCGACTATTATGAAGTGTAAGAAGTGTGGCACTACCAAAAACCTTCCATCGAACTGGCGCTCCACGGAAAACATCTCCGCGAGCAACTCTAAAATTTATAAGAACAATCCAAGTGACTACAATGGTAACTCCAAAGGAGATCGAAGCTGGTGTGAGTACATCTGGTACATCGGTTACTAAAAGACTATTGTAATGAAATACACAGGAATGGCTAAGAATCCCGTACACCACAGTAAACACATTTGTTGAAAAGAAGGCACAGAGATTCACGGATGAAGTTCGCTTAAACAGATATACAAGAGAAAATGTCTGAATGACTGTTATAACTATTTAGATAATCCTAATAAAAAATTGAACGTTTTGGCAAAACCCCAGCTCGTCAAACATGGAGAAAGTTGGATGCGATTCTGATCCAAAAAAACACCATCCTCACAGTACAGTACGGATGTGGAAGTATCATGGTTTGGGGGTGTATCTCCCTGTAGTTTCATTCACCTGCATCCCCCGCTACATCAGATGACATTACACCTTGGGTGAATCCGTCACCAGTTTAATGAGCATTGCTCTATGAGAATGTCAGCACTTAATCCAACTCTATAAATCTTATATATTAGACTCTTCCTAAGCCATGGCTCTGGATATTTCTACTAGGTTTAGAAAGTGATCCAATTTGACTTTAATGCTTGGAATGGATTTTAGATTTAGCTGACATTGTCTGTTTCTTTTCATTCGATGCTTTAATACGTGATGTGTTTCTCACATTTTATCAAAGATATATATAACTACCCTTATTCTGTCTCTATCGGCTGACATATCATTACCTCTGCGAACGAACTAGTGCAGAGGTTATACATTCACCCATCATGTTCATTCAATATCTCCAAAAGTGTTCAATGGATTTCAGTGAAATGGTGGGTCATGAGTCAAGGAACAATTGATGATATTGTGGGTCGTATCTAGGACATTTTTTAAGATCTTGTTAACATTGCCATATATGGCAATTTTAGGGGGATGTGTATGTAATAATACGGTAATGGCGTCATCACAGTGACACCAATATAAATAAATATGATACACTGCATTATAGCTGTTGTCTAGGACTTTGAAAAGAGTCATTTTTGGTTCGGAACATCTAACCTCTTTGTCTCTTCCACAATAATGGAGTCTATGGGAAGCAGTTACAAAGGCGACACAAACAATGGTCGCCTTGGGGGTGAAGGCAATTATACATTACCCACACACTCACATTATGTGGGCCAATTAAAAGGTGGTATGTTTCATGACCCAGGGACTCTTTATGTTCTAGATGGTAAGAAATTCACCGGCGTGTGGGCGAACGGTGTGATTATAAACTTGCTCTGATGGCCTCAAAACCTACGGAACTGATCAATCGAAATGGTCGTACTGTAGTAAAAACGATCGCCATTCTTTTACAGAGGTCTGTCATGGCCTGAATCCAGCCGGACGGTCGCAGTTTAAAAACCAAGTGCCCGACTGGAAACACCCTGATGGTTTCTATGACACTGGTGATGGTTTTTACAGCCTGGATGAACGAGTTGTGTGACACGTATGTGTCAGTTTATCTGCATAACCTTTTTAATAGAACTATGTTTCCAACAAAAGGAGGTTCAATACGTTACTAGAGCGAATATTGTAGACGAACATTTATTGGTTCATTACAACCTGTACAGTTGGTTTCACTAGACGTCGATCTTCAGATGAACATTCACTGCTGCTTCGTTAGTTTCTTATATATCTACACTTAATAATGGTGAGGATTATTTGGGTCCATCATTGGTTGTTTTATGCCAGTCAGGAAACAGACTGTTAGAAATAATATACAATGGGTGAACAGGGACAGCCCGGAATTCGATGTGGCAATGGGTGCATATGACAATGCGCAAAGTTCAGACCTAGCGGGGCTATACATATTATAAAACTTAACAAACAGTACAGATATAAACATAAACACATAGGTATATACATGGATGATGGTTTACTAATAGTTAAGAATATGACAGGGCAAAATGTAGATAAAATTAAAAATAAATCACCAAAGAACTAAAACAAATAGGATTAAAAATAGAAATAAAGGCAGACTTAAAAATTGTTCATTTTCTAGATGTAACCCTAGACCTAAATAATAACACTTATGGACACTACACAAAGCCCAACAACACCCAAAGCCCAATATGTTATTATAATATAATATATACCCAACACTATAAATAAGAGATTAGCAAGCAACTCGTCTAACAGGAAAGTGTTTAATAAACATATTGCAGAATATCAAAAGGCATTACAAAATAGTGGATACAAAGATTTGAACTAAAATATAACGAGCAAAGAAGTGGAAACAAAGGGAATAATAATCAAAAGGAAAATAAAGAAAATAAGACCTAACAGAAGCAGGAAAATACTATGGTTCACTACACTTTTCAATAAACAAGTAAACACGAATGTAGGAAACAGGTTTATAGAACTAGTTAAAAAACACTTCCCCAGGAAAAGTAAACTGCCCGACATACTAAATATTAATAACATAAAATTAGGATACTCATGCATGGATAACATAGGGAAAATCATAACCAGCCATAACAACTAGATTAAAAGACACCTTGAAAAGAAAACAGAGAAAGAGATAGATGAAAATAAATGTAGTTGTAGACACCCAAGCGAATGTATAGTGAATAATACATGTCTAACCAGAGAAGTGGTCTACAGGGCTAAAATACCAACACTAGAAAACACAAAAGAGGCAAAAACTTACTTCGGATTAACGAAACCTGAATTCAAAATTAGGCTGGCAAATCATAAGGCATCTTTCAAAAACATGCATAGAACGACAGACACTGCGTTATCAACTTACTACTGGATGTTGAAGGATTAGAAAAAAACACCAGTTCTCACCTGGACAATAATAAAACGCGCAGAAACATGCAACACTTTAAACTCCAGGTGTAACCTATGCTTAGAAGAAACATTGCAACTGATAACATATAAGGATAGAAAAAACCTGCTTAATTCGAGATATGGAATCGGAGTATGGTGTCTGCATAAAAGGAACATGCCATTAAATTACATCAGTAATGAAGAATACACCTGACAACAATCTTCTTAAAAATATCAGAAACAGAAAACAATATAACTAGATATAAGAACCCCCAAAAAACAAATTTAATGAACATAATAGTAACTGAATAAAGTCATAACGGATACTTGGTAATTATGCTGATAACACAGGGAGAAAGTACTAACATCAACAGGCGGGAGGGACGAAATTTACCAACAAAGAAAATAGTAATAGATCGGAAGGTGATATTATTAATTAAAACATCAAAACAATAGAAAAAGCTATATATAAAAAAATAGAAAATCGGAATAAGAACATAACTAATATGGCAGTTGTTCCCTTATATAAAGAAATAGAAATAAAACATTTAACAAACAAAGAATAATAATAAAGACTAACATTCACTCGTAGAAGATAATATGAAATAAAAATTACACACAAAAACTAGAAGAACATGAAATAAAAAAAGTAAATAAATGACCCAGTAAACCATGATTCAAAAATAAATGGGATAACAAATTAACCCGGATCATACATGTATACAGATTTGCTGTCACGCTACTGTGGCCTAGTGTCAAACTAAACTAAACTTGGTAAATATCAACTATATTCTACTCAGGTATTTACAGTGTATATCCAGTTTACCTCGATACTAGGCCACACAGTTGGAACACCCGGTGAGGAACGAATTCGTATTTACAGTAGTAATGGTCCAGCGTCACATGCGTGTTAGCCATGACTACATTGATTGCGAGACGAGGGTTTGCATGAAATTACTGAAGTGTCAAGGTATTTCATGGAATCACTAATTTCACAATCTTACTCTAACATAGCGTTAAGAAAGAATTCAAATGTAAGTTTATTTCTAAATAACACTGTCCGAAAGAATATTTAAAAAGGAAACACATCGTAATAACAAGATTAGAACATTAACGTTAATCATCTCATCAAAGAAACCACACAACTTGTTTGTTTGAAGAGGCAAATACATATTATATATACGACTCCATTAGATTTGCCAACCAAAGGAAATGACAAATCGTTACTTATTCTACAGTATAGTTATCAGAAATGGTCCCTGTAATTAAAATATGTGCGCAATGAATGCTTGTGCAAATGTAAACGTATTCCATGACTGATAACACTGTATTGGAATGTGTTAATACAAAACAGGTATGATTGCATCTACCAAGTGACGAATTCAGTTGGGATTTGATTCTAGACTTTGAAGTGCATTGTTTAGTGTGTTGTTCCGTTGAATAATCATACATGAGTATTTCTATGCGATGCACAGAACAAACAATTAACAACGATAACTTAGTAAATATCAAGTATGTTCCGATGCAGTATTTACAGTGTATTTATAAATTACTTTGATACAACGACACATTAGTTGGCACCCAGTGAGGATTGAACTCATAAGAGTAGTACTGCTCAAACTTGTTAATCATTACTGCACCGATTGTGAAATTAGCATGGAATGTTGTGAAAAAGAAACCAGGTGTGAAAAGAAAAATTATCTAATGAAACTTTGGTAACTTAGCGTACATGGCTGAAATGCAACTGGCCATGAATTGCTGTCATTGAATGTGTTTATAAACTGAATGTTTCTGAGAGTTTTGATTGTTCATTCAGTTCGAATATATGCAACATAACACAACACGTATCACAACAAAGAACCCACTGCTAACACGTCATGTGCCAGCGTGCCAGGGCAAGGCCCATCACCCCACAATCCTCAAAATAGATAGTTACGTTTGGGACACCCTGTATATGAAAAGGAGGGAAAACTGTAAAAGTAAATGGACCAAATATATTTTATTTTTGATTATTTTCTTCACATATCTAGTAAAACTGCAAAGGCTGCAAAATATTTAAAGATTCAATTTAACATGAGATTATAAATGACCGCAATGTTAAAATGTCAAGTGTATTGAGGATTAAGGTCAATCCGTTCCCCGGAGAGATGCAGGTTGTAGAGGCATTTCAGCTGATAATATAAAGGTTGTCGGCTATCAACAGGATGTTTCATAAAGGACGTTATCCTAAGGATAAGAGGCTCACATTTATGCGCGGGCGAATTATATGCAACAGTATTTGTCACGTGGAAACACAGTACTAGTATTCATTACTATTCATCAGTTGAAATGATTGCATCATGCGCTAGTCTCATAGGAGCAACCACCCCTTTGTGTTGTCTCAGCCATGTCGTTTTCCAATGCAATGGGATGTGTATGTAATGAAACGGGTATCAATGTGCATGCAAGTTAAAAAGAATCACTTTCAACACATATTGTAAAATTAAAATGTATGAATAATATTTTTGCAAACCGTGTCTTTAAAAATTAAAATAGTTTAAAATTAAGTTGTCAAAAAGACGGTTACATCTTCATTTCTTTCAGAAAAGAACCTGTACATATGTACATTGTTCACCCGAGGATGTTTACATTCACTTTGCACTGATGCTATTGGGTAAGGCATGACTCCATAATTTCATCACACAGCTATGGGTAGAACGGAAGGGCAGACTAAGCTTACTAGCCTCCGCAGGTAACTAGTCTAGGAAAAGGTAGATCCTTTATTCAAAACCAGACGGGGCTGGACAGTGAGGGACCACTGAGTTTTAACGCTCTAATTGCATTATGCAGTGCAGATCCTGCAACTGCAGGGGGCGCTGGGAGCTCTAGGCGGGCAATTGGACCTACCGTTTAAATCTATTACTTTTGGGAGGGGGCGCAAATTTAACAATTGCAGTTGCAGTCGGATCTATCGCCGCCATTGTGTCAAGCCGTGTAGTCGCAAAACAATACGACAAGCCCGGTACAAGATCACGACATAAGGACTTCTAGTAATGCACAAAACAAATCTAGGATAATGTTACAAGAAAATAACGCCTTACATGGATCTGAATTTAGCTTAGACTGACACAGGTACACCATATGCCTGGATCGAACTAACTACACATGAACAGCAAGACTCGCTTGCTAAAAGGTTATTCACGGCAGGTGCCAATACAGATAATTACTAAGCCTATCATAGTCTGGCACAGGGACACTGTGCACGGATCGAACGAACATCATGGACAACACGACTAGCTTGCTAAATATTGATTTACGGCAGGTGTCAATACAGATATTTACTAAGCCTAGTTTAATCCGGTTCAGGGACGAGGATCCCATCCAGCGTGCCACGGTAGGTACCCATGGTATATCTACATAGATATATATAAATGCGATTCAGAAACGTACATTTGATCCGATGAACTAGGTAGATATTAATAGACTGAGATAGATAAGTTTCTTAGAATTGTATCGGATACATTTTGCACCCACAGTATCAAATAAGATGGAAGAATTATACAAAGTACAACTGAGGGCTGTAGAATAAAAAAGTGCACTATTGTTTTTGTTTTTTTAATTTCATTAAGTTTTCCCGACACGAAGCCATTCGTCTTATTTCCCTCCCACAATTTACAACGCTTGAAGGAGCAATTCCTTTACTTGTTTTCGAATGATTATTTTTTCATGATTTGCCTTTTTAACTGTTTACCCCATCAAGCAGCTGCTACTTGTCGTTCTAGAAAATGTTAATAGCAATCGATCACTTTTTAATTGTATTTCTTTCATTCTAGCTTTTTTGTTTTATACAGGTTTTTATTGTTCTACTTTTATGGTTCTTTTCTAAAACGCGTCTAAATTCTCGTCGGTTTCATTTGCAATTTGTTACCAATAACATTTGCTCGAAATGTCACGACTTTTGCAAATTGAAATGTTCTTTTTTTACTGATCAATATTTACACTATTCTCTGCAATATTTCCTCACGAGATCATTCCATTGTCTTTTCGTCGCGTTTATTCAGTCGTCTGTTTATGGTATTGGACTTTTCCGTTTTCTTTCTAGTTTTTTCCCTTGATTTCTTGTCCTTCTCTTTTCGTTTTTATATCTTTCTTTCTTCTTGTTTATATATGTTTCTTCCTCTCTATATGTATTCCTCTCTTTCTTTATCCTTTCTCTATTTGTGTGTTTTCTCCCTTTCATTCCTTATTTGTTTTCGTTTTTCCAACTGTCTGCGTTGCTCATCTTTCTTATGTGCTACTTTTTCTCTGTCCCTATTAGTTGTCCTTGTTCTTTCCTTTCTTCCAACATGTCTTTCTTCGCGCCTCTCTGTCTTCTCCCTCCTTAATACATTCTACTGTGCATTAGTTTAACCTATGCTTCCTCGTTCTTTAATCTCTCTCTCTATAAAGTATTTGCATTTCTTCAACTCTGACATTCATTCTTTCCTTTTTATTTCATTCCCATATTATTTCCTTATAATGTCTTACAATTAATTA
>VCCN01003944.1:1514615-1527243 GCA_006491835.1 Architeuthis dux
TCTCTGCAATGTAATGGATGTGGGTAAGGGTTTGGGAGTCAATATGAGCTGCCTCAGCACGTTCTCCTTAATCACGGCTCAAGTTCTGAATTGGCCACCTTTTTTGCTTTGGGAAAAGCCAAAAGTCGGAAGGAGTGACATCTGGACTGTAGAGCGCTGGCAAACAGGGATTATTCGATGTTTCGCCAATAAATAATCGTGATCTACTCGCTTGGTCATGTGGATGCGACAGTCACACAGTACACAATACCACTCATTGTTATCTCACTGCCAACTGAATCACTCCAGCCGACAGTGCCTGTCCATATAGGCCCAGTTGAATGTCTCGTCTGAGTGGTCGCCAAGTTACAGCAAGGCTGAGCTAATGGTTCTTGGGATATCAAACAGTCCCTGTACTTCCCATAGGAAACCAATTACTTTAAACACGGTATATGCTTGAATTGCAGACGTGCATATGCAATAGTAGTGATGTTATGTATCTTAGTTTCCAACACACCATGGAATTTCCAGGGAACCACCAAGTTCAAAATGGAAACTCTTTTTTTCTAAATGGCTGAATATCAAAGCAGATACGACTTGTTCCATTCACATTTTCATGTTCTATTTGCTACAATCTTACAATACTCTAAATCTGTGTCAGCATTAAATAGTATAAACATCCCACACTCCTATCATTAGCTACTTAGAGATATGTAGGAGGGACCGCACATCCTTTAGGGGACCGAAATTTTAACTGATACCTTCTTCTTCAGAAATTAAAATCAATTTTACTTGACAACATCTACTGTTTGTCAAGTGTCAAACGAGGTTTGAAAATATTTTGAGATGCACTTCCTTATATTTGCCTTCATTTCCTGTTGCTCGCAGCCTAGTCACTCCGAGGCTCCGAGGTGTGTATACGGCTGGTGGGTCGTTTGGCTTGAGTCATTGAGCGTAGTGTACGCATCGGTCTCATGGGGGGGGGGTTAACGGGATCGCCACGAGAGGCTAGACGTTGCTTAACTGATCCTACTGTATCGTACGGGAATCGTGGTGCCCGATGTTATTCGACCGTAACTATGATTTCTATTGAAGGCTGTTACCTCTTCACTATAACTGACTTGGGTACGTTGCTGTTAATTTTGTTTTCAAAGGAAGTCTACTTGCTTGAAGGAGCTTTTGTAAAACGAGCTGACTTTCACAGATGGCATTTGGAAGCAGGACAATTTAAAAACAATGTGTACGAACCACGTGTGCTTGGTTCTCTGTTGACGTGTATATCAAAGGGATATAATCAATGGGCCATAACGAGGCTTCTATTTGGTGAACTTCAAACCTCCGTGTTTTGTCCTGGGTTTCTTTCCCTTCTGAAACAAAAATGTAAGCGAGTTTATTTTCTGGTGTCGAGTTCAGTCAAGAGAACCTGATACCCACAATGTGACTATGTGTACAGTAGATGCTCGTTGAAGACTTTAATTAATAGTATTTTGTATGTGGCTTCTTAGAATGCAATTGTTTAGTCAGCGATGCTTTTTTTAATTAAGTGATCAATGTAGTTAAGTATAAAGACGAACAGTGTATGGAAGGACGATACTTCAACATTGATATTTTTTTCTAAAATGCAGAAGTTAACTGTGGTCTGCGAGGCCGATCCTCCAGAGCGATGACCAACAACTGCATTATGGTAGGATGGGCCGCTCCAAATGTGAGCGAATCAATTACGCTATTTCTAAGGGAGGTCTACATTCGCGCTCACCACGTATATGGAATTTTAAAATAGAACTATAAATTAGTATAGCCCCTTTGCTATCAAGCGCATTACATTCGTGTTAATTATAACGTCTTCGTTTCCAACGCCACAACAGTGTATCCATTGGCATTGAACATGTATCATTCCATTATTTCGGACAGCATAGGGAAATAAATAATAATATTATTCAAAGGGCAGACAAGAATTATTAGTGTGTTTATATATAATAAATGAGCTGAAAACCCACCCGTACGGCGGGTTTTCAGCTAGTTCTTCCGGAGCGCGTAACTAGGAGCTCACGAATGTTTTCTTTTAGGGGTAACTTAGTTTGATACCTCTGTCTACAATTCCCCGTTTCGGTTATTTAGAGGCCACATTAGCAACAACTGTTAGTATGCTATAGATTGGTTCCGTACAAGATATTGTATTCTTCCTTAGATCAGAGGTCAGATGGGTAATCCTAAATTCATTGATTGCTCTCTAACGATGTTTGATTAGTGGGGGAAAAGCAGTCAATCAATTACTAAAGCTTCATTTTGCGTCGCTCGCAGCCATGCCAGTCAGATGGTTCAAGGGAAGGAGGTCGTAGGGTGTGAGTTCCAACTAGTTCTTGCGGAAGGCGTAAATGAGAGTTCAGAACTATTTTAGGGGTACCTTAATAAAATACATCGTGCAACAATGCACCGTTTAGAGTTCATATGCAAATGAATAGACCCATACCTTTAGTATTAGATAGATAGACAAATATATGTATATCATGTCATTATTATAGCACTATTCAGTTGCACATCGTCCGGATTGTTTTCTGCATTCCTCAAATTAGCGTTCATTAGGGTGATTCAAGTCACTACCTCCGGCTTCAATACACCGTTTTACTACTTAGAGATCGCATACAAATACGGCATTATGAGTGCCACGTATGTTAAAAGTATATAACATTTACACAGATGAAGCTCTATTTATTTCAAAAGCTATATGTATTGCAAAAGCTATATTTATTTCATTTGTAATGTTGATAACAGGGAAACTTTGCTGAAATCTAAGATTCACATTATTATGGTAAGCTGTCAATCAAAGTGACCCGGCGAAGCGGTTTAAAGGTTACATAAACTCTAGGTGTAACTTAAGTGATTCACTTTCCAATTAACGACAATATGCTTTCAATACTGACATAAAAAACATTATAGATCTTGAAACGCTTTCATGCCTAGAATATGATAGACGAGTTGTTTAATTCTGATTTATTCTTTACATCGACGCTAACAGATTATTCCATATTTTGCAACATAGTTCTGCACCGTGACATACCTTCGTCGGCAAAGGGAATCTCATTGTAAAGTGTCCACACTCCATAAATAATCCCAGATCTTAGTGTTTGAGGCAGAGAGAGCAGAGGGTGGCAACCTGCGTGGAGGCCCGAGGCTCATGCCATTGAACCGGAGCACTGATAATAGGCCACTCATTTGAGATCTCTGATTTATAAGAACTGTTAAACGACCATACTATACTGTTAAGAACTCTGAATTATAAGAACGTCCACACGTTCTTATAATATGAGTGTACAGCGTAGAAAACTGGACTATAAGTTTACAGCAACGGAACTACATCTTTGATTTTAAAATCGGCATCCGATCTTTTCCTTCAATTCCAGTGACCGGACCTGAGCTGAGGAGGTTTCCACCGAATTATTATGTTCAGAGTGAACGCGACTACAGACCCACTGATTTTCCCTTTTCAAAAAGCCAAAGCATTTTACTTTAAAACCTCCCCCTAGTTCCATTGTGTATGCATGTCGTATTTGTTTGTGCTGCACCCATTTTTATGTAGTTATTTCTATCGTGTGCGTTATTTTCATTGTATTCCATAAGAAATGTTATATTCAACTAATAGCTGTTATTTCCCTATATATATTATCGTGGGACCAGCTCCATTTTTTAAGTCTCGATTTAGATTATTGAAGAGGAACGAGAAACATTCCATGGGCAATCAATTGCAAAACTTCCTCATGAATAGAAGCAGATGTCGTCAGCTGCGTTTGGGCAGTTTTCCTACTGGGTGCTTAATGAATACAGGATTGTACAACTGTACAGCCTATCCTATAGATTGACCAAATCCAACCAACAATCACAATAATTTGTTTTTATGTTAGCCACAGCGTTTTTACGCCGGTATAAATAATGGTGTGTTGGCACTACCAGAGACGAACTAAACTTTTTGCATATACAGTGTATACTTTGAAAGACCGATGAATGAAACAGCTGATACGTTATGGTAACTGCATACATGATTAGTCTGAACAACTTGAATGGTTTTGGCCCAATCCCCCCATATGGGTTTTACACCCGAAGGAGGCTGTATAATTGGTTGGCTGAACACCTATTGGAATAATACTGACTGATATCATGTCACACAGCTGGAGATGTATTCGATATGTTTATGTGAAACCCGCTACACACACACACACACACACACACACACACACACACATATATATATATATATATATTTCTTTCTGTATATTTCTTTCTTTATGTAGGCTACACTGATGATTTCCCCCTTTGTTACTCCTGCAACCTATTATCCCAGTTTCTTTATTTCTTTCTTCACCCTTTCCCCTCATTCTTGTTGCAACCTTGTTGATTTCTCTCTCCTTCTTCTTTGCCTTGTTGTTTCCTTCTTTCAACCTCTTTCATTCAGTCCTTCTTTCTATCTTGATTCTTCTTTACCTTTCATTCAACACCGTATTCCCGCTCTGTCTTTCTTTCTTTTCCAACACAAGTTCTCCAATGTATTACAATGTAATGTCTCACCATCCGATCATCTCCATTTTCTTTCCCATCTAATTTGCCTCCATTTAGTTTTTCATCACATCTCTTATGTCTGAACGTCATCGATCAACATTACATTCTAGTCTTTATCAATTCGGTGGCATTTCTGCTTTTTTACATTGCCAATACATCTACATTCAGTGTTAATAAAAGGTCGTTGTTGACGGAAGAATATATCATTCTGATAGAGGGGAATAATGCTCGATGAATGGGCATTTGTTTGGCTAATAACATTTAAAACAATTTAAATACTCGCCTAAACCCAAAACGAGTATAACGCATTTCAACTATTTAGACAGCACGTTATTTGCTAACTCCATGATTTAAATATGAGGCCCCGCCAAAGATGGCGACGCTACATGGTGCAAGGTAGCGTCTATCATTCATTCTCTCTGTCTGTCTATTCTAAATATCTGTTTTCCAATATATATCTGCCGAAATCAATGTTTAATCTCACCATCAAATCGCGTTTTCAATTCGGTTGCCCTTTTGCTTTTCTTTCATTGCCAATAAATCTGTTTTCAGTATTGAGTATATATGTTGTTCTTTTTAGACCGTGAATATGATGATGCTGTTACTTAATTACCAATTTCGTTAATTAAAACTAATTAACAGGTCGCATTCAGCGTCAGACTTGACACGCGCCAGCCGATCAATAGAGTTAATGCATACATTACATAGCATCGTACATGTGATAGCATGGGTTACATTACATATGCGTATTAAATAAAGACTGTGCATTTCATACAACTTCTCAGTATTGTTCAATATTTTCCAGGTTTACTGCAATCATATAGATCAAATGGTAAGAGCAATGCTAGGAATAACTCTACGAGATAGAAAGCGATCAACATCCGAGAGCAGAACAAGGTAATATATGTCACAGATGTGATTGATCAACATAAATGGAGGTGGGCGGGAAAATGACAAGATCGAAAGATAGCATGTGGTGCATACGATTTGTTAAATGGTGCCGAAACAAAATACACGCAGTAGGGGAAGACCAGGCCGAGGATGGACGGATGGGATAACAGTATTTGCTGGTAGGACGTGGCAGAGATTAGCACCATCACTATCGACATGGAAGGAGTTGGGAAAGGCTTTTGTCAAGCAGTAGATCTGGTATGGTTGCTGTTGCTGCTGCTACTGTTGTTGTTGTTGTTGTTGTTGCTGCTGCTGCTGCTGATGATGATGATGATGATGGTGATGATGATGATGATGAAATTTTAAAAAATCGACATTCACCTCAATCTGGAATATCACTTCGCTGTACAATTATTAATAAACCCCCGCCCTTTATCTCATGTTTTTTCTTCTTAATCCGTTTTGTTTTTGCTCTGCCAATAACATTGGAAGATGTGTATGTAGTAACCCGTCCACACAATATATATAACATGTATCAACGAATTTGAATGGAATACGGTTGAAGTATGGGCCACGCACTACTGAAGGAGTAATTAAATGTTATGGCGGATCTGGGAGTTTGCTTCCGACTGAGAGATATTTGTATTATTCTGAAGGGGAAACATGTTAAATTCATAAGAAACGCTAGCCTTTCATTTTGAGGGAAGTAACTCAATATGTATACATTTACATGTGTTTCCTTGTGATACATGTAATTCTTGTCTTTATTGTTTTCAATTTCTCTTTTTGTTTACCTCCCTTTATTTTGTCAGTTACTGTCTATTCTTTTCTTTGTAGATACAAACTAGAAAACAATCAGAGAGCTCGTACTTCTGCCAAGGCCAGTGTCACTAAATCTGAATGAAAATTAGTACATAAATAACCACGATGCAAGGAAGGCCAATGTTAAGACTTCCTTGATCCGCCCCAAATGTCAAACAAGTCTACACCCAATGGCCAACAATTCCAGTGAATCGAATCAAAATTCATTGATAGCCCTTGGATATATTGTGTGTGTGGGGGGGGGTCAAACAGACACGATTGAATACTTATACCTCTACCAGCTTAATTGACAGAGGGAACTATAGTAGTAGCGAACACGAGAAACTCAATACATCTGATGGTCAGTTTGTTTAAATTTAATACCATGCATATCTCATGGACGTTTATCATATGTCAGTGTCAATAATGTTACTGTTATTGTTTCTACTTCCCTGGTCAAGGGTAAATGGCGACAGATCACGTTATTCACATCGGGAAAACGGGATTAGAATCAGCCGGCAGTTTAATGTCAGAGAAACATACTCTTCACAAGATTCGTTCGTCGTTAGCGGATGCAGCACATTAGCGTTGTGCAAATGTTCCCAGCGGAAAACCGATTTTCAACTGTGCATTTAGTCTCTAATTTTCAAAACAAAGCACTGGGAACGTTTGCACACAATGGATATGGAGGAAGTATTGAATCATCTCTATGACGAATTAAGTAGAATATTCTAATTAGAATGACCAGGAAGAGAACTACAGAGAAAGGCAGTGAGGGAAAGGAAGAAAGAGAGAAATAAAAACATACGTAAATAGAGAGAGAGAAATACAAACGAAAAGAAAGGAGGAGAGAGCGCTGGGACAAAATTAAGAGATATTTTGCAAATTCTTTATATAATTCTTTATATAATGTGTATAATTCACGGATATGCCCCCACAATCTAATCACCTCTTCTGTAGCCCATTGTCTCCCCGTCCACACAGTTTCAATGAAGATATTGTGTGAACGATCCTGCAAACAGACAGACAGACCGAGTGAAAATATATACCTTTTCCAACATCATTAGCAGAGGTAAATGCAATCTATTTTCATGTGTAATTCTACAGAAATTGTAAATGTAAAAGTTATGTTAAAAAGAATAGTGGATGTCGGCAAAATATGCGAAAGGAAAGAATGAAAGAAGATCAAAGTCGTATATACGTTCTATCAAATTTATCGAACATTCTTATATGTCCACTGCTGGAAAAGGGCCTTTCCCATCTCCCCCCATGATGACCGATACTGTGCTAAACTCTGCCACGTCTTGCCTGCAAGTTTCTAATCCATCTCTCCAGCTCGTATCCGGTCTGTTCTTACTGTGTTTACTGTACCATAGGCATCAATCGGTTAACCTTTTACCCCATCTATTGTCATCTCTTCCTGCTAGGGGACAGGACCATCTCCATTTGTGCTGATTAATTATTTCTATAATATCCTTCAATCTAGTTCTCCCTCTAATATTTGTTGATCTTTTTTCTATCTCTTTTAATTGGCATCATATAGTTGCTCGGCACCGAATGGAAAATATCCTGCAAATGGCATGATATATAGACAGGGCTTAAGACAGACGGTGGTCTTTTTTCACTTTTAAGAATCAACTTTTCAATTTGTATAATGACATTTTGTGGAAGGGTGGATCATGTGCTAAGACCAAATAGATTAGACCTTGGAGCGGATCCCGGTTTCGTTTACAGTTACCTTCCCTGCATCGCATATGTATATGAATTGATTTCCATCCAATTCTTAGTTCCAATGATGTCGGCAGAGACATGCGCTCTCTTAGTGCTTTCTCGTTAAAATGCACCTACTTAAAAACAACAGCATAGCCATTTCTCTTGAAGTTTTGCTTTGCTTTGAACGATGCCGTCGATTTGTCTGGACGATAACCCGACAAATACGTACAGAGTCGGACACAACAAAAGAACATGACCATATTTCTCAACCCTCCCACTGGTTAGTGGCCCATACTCATTCTTCAGAACTGTTTGAGAAACACTCGGAAATAATAGGAAACACCCAGACATAGCATACTTCTGCCAACATCATTGTCACTAAGAACTGAATAGAAATCAGTTCACAACTAATTATTATGCAGGAGAGGTACATTTAAATGATTCCTGGATCCACCCTAAAATGCAATCCCTTTTTTCACCAGCAATTACACACCCTCCCACAAAATTACATTGGACTTCATTGCGGACTTTTTAAGCTTTGCTTGCTCTGGCACACGGCCAAATAAGTTCTCTTGAGGTGAATATCTAGCATTGTGTTCGAACATGAGCTCGTACCAATGTGATGTACGTGTAACAGGCGGATGTTGGTTGTTTTGACAGTATTGCGATATTTCTTTGCCGTACAACCGAAACATTAAGACAACAATAATGTCTATACTGAGTTTATAAATACAAATGTGATCAGGACATATTAATAATTAACCAAACAAACAAGTATACTGCGGCAGAGAGAGAGAAAGAGAGAGAGATAGAGATAGAGAGACAGAGAGAGAGAGACAGACAGACAGACATACAGACAGACAGACAGAAGGACAGACAGACGGAGAGATACATCTGCATCTCACGTCTAGCAAAAACATATACATTCCACTATTCCACACAAATGCACGTATGTATATGTATAGGTGGGATTTGATAAAGAGAGGAGATGGAAAACTAGATGAAGATACATCCGTATTGGATGACTAGAAATGGTCAACCATCAACAAATAAAGGAAACATGGGAATATACGATAAAAGAGAAAGACCGTTTGCAGATACCATAGAGCTGACACTCCAGAATAGAAATACCACACACTAATAAGCCCATAGATACTAGTGATATCCCCTCATAACAGTAGACGAAATAGTGTTTACATTACGAACTATGAAACTTGGTAAAGCCCGAGGCGAGGATGGCATAACGACAGAACTCCTAGACTACAAAGGACAAGCACATCTATTCACACACTGTATAAGAGAGAGAACAGTTCCCACAAACGCATGTCTAGGAATAGTAATCCTACTCCACGAGAAAGGGGATAAGCACGGCCTTGGTAACTACCGCCCTATTACACTATTACCTAACATATAGAAACTATTCACAGACATAATCACAAACAGATTAACAAGCACTCTAGACGAAATTCAACCACGTGAGTAGGCAGGCTTCAGGAGCGTCTACTCAACAATATATCACCTACATGCAATACATCAACTAATCGAAACGTTCTTAGAATACAACAAACTACTCTGTTTGGCCTTTATAGGTTATGAAAAAGCATTTGACTCGATACACGGCAGCCTTCAACTCAATGCGAGAACAAGGCGTTAACGTGAATTACATACAAATTATCCAAAGCATATACGAACATGGCACTGCAATAATTAGATTCGTCGATGACATGTCCACGACGTCGGAAGCATCCGAAGAATCACAAAATAGGGAAAGTAAAAGAAGTAGGCTTATAGATGAACATGACGAAAGTAATGTTCAACGATAAAGTCCCCCAAAAGATCATAATGATAGTAGGAGATGCGTTACAAGAGGTTTATGAATACATCTACCTAGGGCAGGTAATGAAGTTAGAGAAAGACCATGACTGCGAAATAAATCGACGCATACTGATAGGTTGGAAAGCATTCGTTATGAATAGAGACGTTTTGAAAAGCATCATACCAATGTGCTTAACGCGTAACGTATACAGCGGCTACATAATACCAGCTCTGACTTACGGATGCGAAACATGTAAATTAACAAAACGAGCTGAAAACCTACTAAGAAACACATAGAGCTATGAAATGACCAATATAGAAAAACTTCAACATGGATCAGAGAGAGGAATAGAGCGAAGGATATTATACACATAATTAAGCAGCAACAGTGGAGATGGCCTGATCACCTAGCAAGAAGAGATGGCAATAAATGGGGGGAAAGACTAACCGAGTGGTGTCCATGGGACAGTAAACGCAATAGGCCAAGACCAGACAAAAGATGAAGGGACGAGATAGAACAGTTTGACGGTAAGACCCGGCAGAGGTTAGCACAATCTAGGTCGACATTGCAGGAGATAGGACATGCCTTTTTTCCAGCAGTGGACTTATAAATAATAAAGATATGTTTCTGTCTAGATGGTCCTTGAAATGTTTTCCGAATATATTAATAACATGTGTACTGCATTAGACACTTGAGACAGCTAACATCTCCAGTTTTATAATGTTTGTATCCTACTGATTGGTTGCTTATTACACGGTATTTTGAAGCAACTCTAAAACAAAGAAATTGTTTTTACGACTGTCTAGACAGGGGGGATTATCTGATCATTAGATGTTCCTCCAATAATTGTAATGTTTGCTACCATTTACTGGTGTGCATTACCGAGCAATGTGGAACCCCCGCCACCAAGTCTACTTTCATACAGATTGTACACCTTGGATAGTCCGTAGAATTCATCATAAGCAGCAGCCTTTACCGTCCTCCATGGAACTTACTCTAAGATTCGCTATATTTCTCGACCATGGGCCTTGCGGTGCCAATATCTTATGAATATGTCTAAATCTTCAGGTCATCCTCTTTTGGTCCGGCTACAATTTCGCACATGATCTCCTGTGGACTTTCCATGTGATGTTAAGCATGATCTCACACGTGCTCGTTGCATGGTTCTTAGTTTGAAAGTCAATCTTCTGGTCGTATTTCCTCGTTACTCGGACTGGGTGTATGTGTGCGTGTGCGTGAGCGCGCGCGTGCTTGTATGGGTGCGGGTTTAGGTCCGTTCCTGATCAACATTGAACTGCAGCAAACAGATTAAAAGAACTTGAAATGTCTCTACGACTCAAGAAGTGATGAAATTAAACCGGAAATATATACTGCCAAATTCCAGATTAGAGGACCAAACTACAAGCACACATCTTCAAGACAATGTACAACGCGAATGAGATTTTCTTTCAGGAAAAAAACTCTAAAATAGTAATGGTAATCTTTAATTGCATTGTTATTCTCCGTTAGTATCTTAAAGCTGAAAGGAAACATGTTTTAAAAGAAAAATTACTTCTCTGCACGAATGGTCACCGAATCAATGCACACAATCTACACACGGATACCGACACAGATACACCCATTCTCTCTCACACACGCGCACACACGCGCACACACGCGCTCCCACGTACGCACACATAATACGAATATAAAAGTGTGTACAAGTCGGCCCCTATTTGAGCATTTGGTGACGCTCTGATCTTTATTGTTCATAGACTGATCCATGACTAGTAAATGATAAATGTGTCTATGTTTATCTGAAACAATTATGGTACAACCTTTGGGAAACCCTACTCAATTCCTCATGTGTATTCTTCCATACGTATATTACATATATCAAAGATCACCCTCTAATCACGAATAGACACATTCCCACGCACACGCATATGGATATATAGTATCGCCCATAAATAAGTACACCGCTATCATTATTATAAATCTTCTTCTAAACCAAATAGAGCAGGGTCTTATTATTTCTAACGGACCATGACAGCATCAACACGGTTAGTATCAGGTATTATTTATGAGTAAACTTTACAGCACTGGAACTCCGTTGCCAAACACTATGAATAACATGTACTTAACATTGGAATGTTCCAATGTTGAGTACAGTTTATTAGTGGATCCATATGATTTGAATTTTAAATTAGGAGAAGGTGAAAAGTAATTGCTGGGACATTTTTAATTTGTATTAATTTGAATTAATTAGAAAAACTTGTAAATTATATGTCTATGTATTGATTATACATTTAATTATGCGTTGATCAAACGAATTAATTAAACTAATTCTTATTAATTAATTCAACATTTAAAATATTAATTCAAATGAATTCTTCCTCTTTGGTGCATATTCTTAATGTATATATTGACAAATTGACTTTTTAAAACATCCACTAATCTAACATTAATCACCTTTTAAGTAGAAAGTCATTTTATAAACTTACGATTTCACTAATGTTAAACGACTCAAGAATAACATATATACAGTCCGAAAGTCACCTGCACTGTCAAGTACTATTGAACGGTTATTATTTAACGAGTTATTTCCCGTTAAGACACTCAAGGATATATTCTAATTTCTATGAGGTGATTTTAAAAAGAAAATAAAGCATACATATAATATCGCATATAAATAAATACACCCCTACCCAGTTCTAATGAGAATATTCTTTCGCAGTCTTGTACTGATAAACATATGTTTTTGGCAACGCATTGTCAGTGTTGTATAGTTTGGTCATATCCGTGTTGTCTAATGTTGCACTAGAAATAATAACATCCTGGTTTGGTTTGGAAGAGAAACCTTCTATTAAAATGGTAGGGGTGTACTTATACATATAT
>VCCN01003944.1:1538446-1551013 GCA_006491835.1 Architeuthis dux
AGATGGACAGGGAGAGAGGGGGTGGGCCGAGGGCTAGACGTTTGATTAAAGACGACACCTATTTTTGTTTCAATCTTTCTGCGTACTTTCCTTGGTTACACGCAAAGGCCGCATTTCTGGATCTAATGGCTGTAAAAGGTCAATAGTATGAATCACTCACTGATGGTCTAACTCACAAGAGTATAGATTGTAGAGCAACGTATATCCTGGTCAATAACTATATATGTGACCAACTGAGCATACCAGTGGCCGCAAGTATCCGAGGATCATTTACACAACCTCAATTGATGATCCCGATAATAATACTCATATAAGGAGGATGCCGATCTCTACACTACGCTCAATAACACAAGCAAAAGGTACCCATCTCCGTCCCCCTGAAGTCTCTGCTGGACTGGCTGTGATCTATAAGAAATGAAAGCATTTAACAGTATAGCGCTAACAGCACTCTGGTACGATATGCTGTTTCTGCTGTGTATCATACATACATACATACATACATAAAAAACAAAAATCGGCTCATTATACTATAAATTCGCTAATCTTATTTCCTTTCGTCTTTTCTTTTCCAAGCTTTCTGTCTGTTCCCCATTTGATCTCTGTGTACAACTCAGCATAGATCGACCGGCACATTCAGGAAAATAAATAAAGATAAAGAATATTCCCTTCTGTCCTCTTTTAGAGATAATCAACCCTTTTGCTTTTTTTAAAGAACCGCTGACTGCACCTCCCCTGCTCGTTTGCTATCGTTCACTTTCTCATCTCATTATATTCCCAACTTGTTTCCAACTCTTACGTTATATACGTATGGTTTCTTAAATACCAGATAGCCATGGAATCTGAATACAACATACATTAAATACATCTTATTTCAATACAACTTATAGGACATTCATGATTTCTGTCTGAGAATTGCTTCATCCAGTATTTCATCAACAGATTTGGAAACCCCATTCTCTCTTCTCAGTTATTCTTTATAATCGAATATTTCATTCACGTACAACATCCGTCCATTCGGCCTTTCAAGTTACTGTTTATAATATTTGGAACAAAGGATTTAATCGTATATGTTATTGGATATAAGTATTTCCATTTAATCATTTTTGGATCTGATCATATCTATATTTGTATTCCTACATAGAAAAACGTTTCCCTTATTCGTCTTCTCTTTGTGAAAAAGCATTGATATGTGTAAAACGTGTTGTTGTCATGTATGTGCATAATGTGTTTCTCCCGTATACAAAGCGAAAAGGGAATAAATGAAATACATAAATGAAAAACCTAAACGGATAATTAGTTCCTATACTGAGAATATAAGATTTATTGTACGGTTATTGTTAAAAAGCCAAGAAATAACTAATCATCCAAGCTCCGCTACGGGATCCCAATATCATAGACTTAAACGTGCTATAGCATTGTTTACAACCGTATTTCCCTTTTACATAATTCCACTGCAATTTCATATGTTTTAATTAAATGTATTCATTCTTTAAATGCATATCTGCAGTCCCGGATACGAATTTAATACAATTGGCCCTTCGTATCTGCGGGTTTTGCATTCTCAGATTCAGCCCACCGAGATTCATGAGCGAACTATTTCTAGAAAAGTTCCAAAATTTCCAACGAGCAAATCTTGAATTTGCTGTGAGGCGAGCACTACGCCGAATACCAGTGAATGAAGTGCTTTATAGGCATACCCTGCTAGAGCATCCCGTTATTTCACAGATCATCAATGTCTCTCCAGTACTCGTTGTTTGAGCATTTGAAAGAGAGGGGGTTAATTAATTCATATTTTATTTATTTATAATTATATTTTCAGATGTAATTATTAATCCTTCTGCGTTTTATTCTACCTATTTCTCTGTCAGGTCATTGCATAGCCTTGTTGATCCTACGATGGCTTTGTTCTTGTCATTATTCCCTTAACAATATAGTAGAACATATATCTGTATAGTATTTACATTGTACTAAGTAATCTGGCGATGATTTAAACCATACGAGAGGTTGTGCGTAGTTTATCTGCAATACCACGCCATTTTATATAGGGGACTTCAGCATCCCGTTACATCAGCTGTAACGAGAGCCTTTTTTTCTTGTCGATAGTTTCAGTAAAACATTTTGTGAATTAATCAATCTAGTGCTGAAGTACTGCTTGAATAACCTGGTATTATGTTTATACATTTGCGTCCGCGCACTTATAGTGAGACAAATATGTATTCAATCCCCTTCATGTATATAGTTTACTTAAGCAGATAGCGATATTTCTAATTCGCAGATCTATTTGAGAACATGTACACAGCAAGCATCATTACTACTAATAATAGACCTGTAATTGAAATATGTTATCAGATGAAAATGTAAATACAATGACATTGGTTATCGAACGGCAAAGATATTCAACACCTTTAGGAAAGTGCATTACTACTTTGGTTATTAGCTGGATTTTAATCAGGACACACTTGAACGATTGTAACAGATAAAAACGTAAATATAATAATATCGAACGGCAGAAGTATTCACCCCCTTAGGAGAGGACATTACTATTCTGGTTATTAGTAAGATTTTTATCGGAGATTCTCACTGTATAATGTTCCATCTCTGCTATTATAATTCACCACTGTGGATTTACAAAGCAGGAGATTATGTTGAAAAAATAAGTACGTGTTGTGCAGAATAAAGGTTTTCACATTATTAGGCTACGAACTTATTGATGTACCTTCGTACTAACTATATCACAAGACAAATGAATGGAATCGGTGGTATGAATAGTGCGTTGTACTGACTACCTAGGCTCGAACAACGATTTCTGGAACTAATGGAACATACCCAACTGCCTCAACCACGAAGTAGACCAATTCAGAATATAGAACGGAAATGCAGATTGCACAGTGCTTATTTTGATGTCGACATATTTTATTAACTTAGAGCCAACACTTGAAACTAAGTAGCGACTATTTTGGGCAGTTTTTCTGCTATTGTTGCAGTGATACTCATCCTTATATGTCGCATGTGGATTAAGTTGATATGAATCTTATCAACTGACCGAGTATTGATATGAGTAGCTTGCGGGAACCATTGATCAGAAAATGATTCCGTGGATGTGAACCGATAATATCATGCACGTCTCATTAGGAAGTTACCAAGGGTAGCAACATCATGCACACTGAGGCGCAGCACGCATGGGGAGATAATCCCTCCAAACACAGTCACAAACCCAGACATGACGTACATATTATGAGAGATAAGAATGCATCACGGTATGTTTCAACATTCCACAGCAAACAACACCCAGCGAAGACCGGTGGGTACACAGTCGAAACATTGTGAAAAATGAACATGAACATGAAATCGAGGAAAATAGTTCTACTAAACCAAATACAATGATTCATTTGATTAGTTGTTCAATGTTAATTCAAAACATGAATTTAATACAGGGAGGTCTGCGTCTTTAAGGCATATCAGTCTTTCTCCAGTTTTATATTTGTTTGCTGAATTATCATAAACCCTTATTATTTAACTTCTTTTAAAATGTAAATCCTGTTCTGTCATATTACACTTAGCATTTTTGCCGTGTAAAATAAAACAATGATATATATAAATCAAGGAATACGAAAGAGAATCGAAATAGATAAGTTAGCGCTGTTTTCTGACACTTCTATAAGATGCAAACGATTGAGAGAAATGGAGAAAAGTTTGAAAATCATGACTAGAATGTCCTTGAACAAAATCTCAGGAAGAAACACGATTCATACAAAATGTATTCCTTTCTTTTATTTACTTGTCACCTTCTGAGTTGGACATATAACAACTAATTATTTTCTATCTAGTATTTATAGATATGTAAGAATCATTGTAACATGATTTATTTAGGTTTCTTTTCAGTGAATCTTTCATGGGTATTTGGCAGCAGGTTGGTACATAGTGGTGCTACGTGTTACGGACCAGACAACGCAATCGGCGAACTGAGTTCGATTTTCAGCCAAGGCTGCATGCGATCACTTCGCACTAATGTCCTTGGTAAAGGCACAAATCCGATTGTTTTATCCAGCGATGTGTAAATAGAGGGTAAGTTGGAGTCTTGTAGCGCTGTAAGGCAGTTAATCTAAGAGAAGTTCACTCTTACAGAAAAGGGCCTACAGGTTGGACGTGGGGCTAGCAACTCCACGCCGTTAAACCACAGAGCAGCCCCATGATCCACAATAGTTGTACAAGAATAAACAATAGACAATTAGTGTGGAGCAATCAACTAAAGGGTCAACATCTTTGTTCTGCGGTCCACCCCGTCTCCCTGCGGGAGTGAGTGGAGGAAGTCGAGAGGATGAAACAAGTTCGAATGAACCCTAGATACACAATGGTTACCTCAGTTTTATATGAGGAAAATCTCCGTTTCGACGTGTCTGCTCTTCTCTCAAATGTGAGCCATTCATTTCCCACTAAGATCATTTGGCCGGCTTTTTCGTATTTCATTTTCGACTTTGTTCTTTTCGGAAGCTGCGTTTCGAAATTTCCAATGTTTCAATACACAACGTCGTTTCGTCAGAGCTGCACGGGGAAACGTGCAGTTGGTTATATGGAACTCATCGATTACATTAAATTCGCATTTAACAAACATGAAAACAATTTAAGAAACCTAACTGTTATTCTACTCCGAGGAAAACGTGTATTTTTCACATATTTTATTCGCATAGTTGTTACGGCCAAATCGTGTCGGATACACCGGTTCTTGTACGATCACCGAAGTTAAGCAACGTCGACCCTGGGCAATGCCTCGATTGTTGACCAACCACATAACAAGAAGGAGTTCAATCTTCCGAAGAACCATTTGAATATTAATGACCCTTTTCAAAACTATGGAAGTTATCAAAACTATGGAAGTTATCAAGTTAGGCGTGATTATCTCCATTTCCAATTAGCAAATTGCTAAAATCTTCTCAGCATAATGAACGAACTGAAAAAACAAAAAGAACACAAATGAGCCTCCTGTGATCGTTTCCATTAGTGAGATTATTTTTCTTTTATTCATCTTTATGTTCTGTTGAAATAATATGTGGCAACACAAGATTATAATGACGTTTATTATTATAGAATTTGACTTGTTAAAATCGGTGACTTGACACTTCGCCGTCGCATTTTCCGGTCGCATTTTCCTGGTCGCTCCTCACTGCCGGTAATATCCCGCTCTTCATTATCCCAGTCAAAAATTTATCGGCTGATGACATTTGCCGGGCGATCAATTTACCGGCCGACGACATTTCCTGGTCGCATTTTCCCCGTCTAAAGTTTTTCGGTCGACGACATTTCCTGGTCGACAATTTACCGGCCGATAACATTTACCGGTTGACAGCTTCCCCGTCCACAATTGAAGCCGAAGGTCACATTGCTGTTTGAGTAGCAAGTAGTTTTTATTGGGTGGAGCTAGAGCCCAAACGCCAAGGCTGGTGTACATTACAGGGATAAAAGGCCCGTTTGCCGATTCCGTATTATGCGCCGCTGACCACAACGCCATTCTACATCTCTACTTAGTTGGTTATGCAGACGAAATATTGTCTGATATCTAATAGTTGGATCTTTGTTTTATTCAATATGCACAGTGTTCGCCTCAAAGATCAATTTTCTGAGAGGTTTCAGAAATGCTGATGGAGAGAATGATTTTAATTTGAACCGTTGATGTGCAGTCGTTATGATATTGATTAGTTTAAAAAACTATCATGTAATTGTCCATATTTAAAAAAATGTTCCTAATTAAACGAATGTCGGTAATTGGACCATTTTAATAACAGCAGTGACTATTAAGACACCAATTATAATGTCAGGAAATATTACAATACTAACTGTTTCTTTCATTATGATCATGTATACAGATAGCACGTGGACAAAAGGCATAATAACTCAAATGTCACACAATCTATGTAATACTACAATTCCTATTATCTGTATCTCTATGTCACCTCTAAGTAGCCGTAACGGTGCAATGTAGCACGAGGGTCTTAATTAAAGAAACGCTAAAATGCGTTAATTTAGAGAATCTTCTTTGACAAACTGGTTATTATAACAGTGATAGTGTTGACCACGCACGCAGACCAGACATTATCATCAAGTTGCAAATCACGACGGATGCTGCGCATACATACCCCGGCACCAAAAGGATTAAACAGCAAAGCAACCGGACAACATTTTAAATTCACAGACGCAAACGAACGCGTCTCTACAAATCATATGACAATAACCGAATTACCAAGGACTGCACACTGCCCATCCACATACACATACAATCTATTTTCATATCGAGACCCGGTCTTCATGCGTTGGGATAACGGCGAATACCGTGGACATCCAAAGGGCAAAGCCATTCTGTGGACAGCCAAAGGGCAAAGCCATTCTGTACTTATTGGTGATTAAAGAAAGCTATTTGCCAAGGGTGATAATATTATTACTTGGGAAGAAAGCGTACTCATCTGATTACACCGTGCAAGGTGTTTTTACTTTATCTGTGTTCCATTTTAATAAGTTTTGTTAACTACTCATGGGCAGTGCTACTTTGAAATCTACTTATTTCCTATTGGAAATACTTCTACAAGAACCTCTATTCCTCCAAACAAGGGACACAAATAACATATATTTCTCCAAACAAGGGACACAGCTAACATCACCATCGAACTACTTAACACATCTGGTAACGTCAGGCAGAGTAAAGACTGAAGACTGGGACGCTACAATCACAGTGCTGTTATATAAAAAAAGGGAACCCGGAAGATCTAAACAGCTACCAGTCATTACGCCTACTAAACTGCATCTACAAAACGTTTACCAAAGCGATCGCCAACCGAATCAGCAAAACGCTAGATGAAAACAACCACGGTCCCAGGCTGGCTTCGAAAGAAGCTATTCGACCATTGACCACCTCCATTCGGCAAATAAACTAAAAGAGAAAGCAGCAACATATAAAATGCCACTAGAATGTGTTGACGTCAAGAAGGCCTTCGACACAGTGGAAATCACCAGGTCCATTGATGCGATCATACAACAAGGCGTCATAGTATTGCAACATATCCACCGACACAGCAGTTACTTTATCAGACTACATGAAGAATATGAGCCCTTCAGGCTCGAAAATGGGGATAGACAAGGCGACACCAGCTCACGCAAACTCTTCACAGCTTTCCTGGAGATGCTCTTCCGAAATCTAGACTGGGCAAATAAAGCGATAGACGGCGAATACCTAAATAACCTCAGATGTGCAGACGACATCGTCCTTTTTGCTGAGAACCTTCATGATCTCCAAATAGTACTAGCCGATCTAAATGAAGAAAACATGAGCTTCCACATGAGCGAGAGTAAAACGGAATCACAGAACTACCTGACAATGAATCTCCATGAAATCCTCAAAGGAAGAAGAAATCAGGCGAATAATCACTCTAGGTCGGCAGGTTTTTGGTAGAACAAGCTCAACCGTCAAGAACAGGAACATTTCATTAGACTTAACAAGAAGTATATACACCCAATGCATCCTACCGATTGTCACATATGGAGTTGAAACAAGGAAACTAACCAAACGATTGACCCCCATAGAACCATGCAACGTTCACGGGAAATGATCATGCTCAACATAGCATTGATAGATCACATACAGTACAGTATATTAGAGAAAGAACAGGAGACATATATATCATGGACTAGTCATGTTGCAAGAATGTAAGGCAAACAATGGACATACCCACTCACAACGTTGATCCCCATCAGATCATATGTGAAACTGTGGCCTGCAGAAAATATGATGGCGTGACGAAGTATACAAGTTCAGACGCCCATTATAGAGAGGTCTGGCGAATCGCGGGGAGGTCTATATCCAACAACGTTGATGTCTTCCAGTTGCAGAAAAGTTTACTAGGCGTTGAGTAATGTTTAGCAGATCAATCTCGCAGATTTCCTCTGTGACGCGGTATAATCATTACTGGGTGCCACATAATCGTGGCCTTGCATCAGAATCAGTTAAGCTCAGTAAATATCTATTAGCTCTTATAGATAAGTGTGTATGTCCCATCGATGTCAGTGGACAGTGTTCGGCCAAGTGCAAAAACAAGGTTTTCGGATGCTTATTGTCAAGTCCTTTCACATGGAGAATTAGCATTGAAGAAGCTTGCTACCCCGAGTTTCTCTAACTGCGCTAATGTCCCGGTCAAAACTAAACATAGAGACTAACACTCGTTATTAACTTCCAATTAGTTATCGTATTTTGGTTCGGATACTGAGAGGCATAATAAGAAGCAACGGATCGGCAGAATAGAAAAAGGGAGAATATCACGGTTCATTCCTCGGCAACGGAGAAGATATAAAAATAAGGATAGCGTTAACCACATATGCATCTAACCAACTCTAACATATCTGTCAGATTAAAATAACGGCAATAACATCTAAAATGAAAATATATTATGCATGTATAAGCTCGATCTTCCTGTACAGTAATGTACTCTGGACTATAACATCTCACCTAGCACAACATGTAAACATCTTCCAACGATCACTATTAAGAAGAATGGCAAACGTAATTTAAAAAATAGTCAAAATTACAAATGAAGAAATCTATACAAATACAACTGACTGCAAACCATGGAATGTCAATATCATAAATAGACGGTGTAATTGCCTCGGACACCTACTAAGAGTACAACCATCAACATCCGCCAGGGTTGCTGAATATGACCATCGAACTAGAAGATCAGCAGGAGACGAAACCCAACTTGTATTCCCCAAATACTGAAAGAGGTAAAAAACATAGAGCCAGTAAAAACACTAGCCGATGAACGCAACGCCTGGAGACTGGGTTATATCGCCAGAAATCCTACACGATGACGACGAATGAGATACATCTATTACTTATAGATTCCCAATTGCTTCCGTCCATAATTGAAAACTTCCATAATTTTACTTATCGATTTGAACATTCAAATCTACGTTCTTTATTAATAGGAAATGCATTCACTTCATTCACATCTTCATTTCTACCGTTTATGTTTTTCTTTTTAATTTTGGCCAATTTTACTGCCAAAAAAATGTAAAACCTTATAAACAGAGCATATTTTATATTTTCTTCAGGAGAAATAATTTCCATCTTTTTGACACAAATTGCGTGTATTAAAACTATGATTTCTAATATTCAATTCAAATTTTAAAATAAAGGTGAACCACTTTTCAAAATCAATGTGACTACAGTAATTACATTCAATATCAGATTCGATGCAATTATACCAGAATCCACCGCCATAGTCAGTAAATTAGCCGTCTCATTCGTCGGAGCAAACGACTTCACTCAGATGTCATCAGGAAGCAAAGCAATGTCACAGGACTGTTATTAAATTAAATCGTATTATCTCAATGCTAATGAAGATTTATTTATGTTTGAATATTCTGAATGGACAATTGGAATATGGAGAGCAAAACACATATTGATATAAACCGCAGTCGTTTATTAATACCGCTGTCTACTATTCACATTAAACAGGAAGATGTAATATTACCTAATTTACAATATAATTGCTATATGTTGCGTAATCATGTTAGTGTTGTCATTAACATGCAGGCATAGTTCACTAATATGCGGGAAGCAGTTGCTCCTACAAGCGTGCAATCGAAGGATCAAAACAAAGCGTCTCGTATCGTATTATAGGGTATATTTAGTTTCTTTCGCTGGTCCCATGCACGCGATATACAGTCAGACACAGCAATGTTCAACATACAACTATGTTTACATTTCGCCCGGCGATAACGTATACATTGCAATACAAAGGCGTGTACAATACAAAGTTGGTTATGGAGAGAGAGAAAAGAGATACTAACAAACTTAGGCGAGTGTTGGTAACGGTTAAGTATATTCACACACGCCCGAATTCTGGCGTGTGTTTTTGACCCTTACGGCCAGACCCCGTCTCTCTAGCATATGTCAGATAATAAAAACTGGGTCCCTTTTAAGCCCGCGTGTTTGTTTTGCTGCCCCCTAGGCTTTTCACATCGCTAATATCTCTATCCATAATGACAACTCTTGAATCATGACCCGCCCATTCAAAACCATCTGCTCCTAATTACCTGTCATTCTTAGTTTCCATCGCAACATGGTTTGATTCTATAATGTCTATATATTTCCGACGCCAGCACTCCGTAATATGTTTTTCACGTGACATGGGGTAACTTCCCTAACACTCTGAGACGAAACTACTGACGCCGACAGATGACTTTTGGACCGAAATGGTCTAGGTGAAAATATATTTTTGTTCAGACAGTGATACTCATTCTGGGATGCTGGTGTTTTCTTAATTACCACTTTCGTTAATGTGGGCTTTAATTAAATCTAATTAACAGGTTCCACTGACCATACAGCCATATATATGTTGTTGTTGTTGTTGTTGTTGTTGTCGTCGTTGTTGTTGTTGTTGTTGTTGACGACTACATGATTTCCGGCTTACAGCACCTGGTATTACGAAACGGTCATCCATCTACGTTGCAACCAGGCTTGATATTGAGAAAGAGAGAGAATATATTCATCCTTTCCCATTAGGCATACGCATCGCTTCACCTCGAGACATGTAATATATTAGTTCGAGACTTTTCGGAATATTGTCAAAATCATTAGGCTAAATCGTTACCGTAATGTACGCCAATAATATATCCACCAAAGCGCAATACATCAAGGATGTCTTCGAAAGAGCCAATACTTCGGTAGTGTATATCACTGGTCACTTACATTGAACAGTCGGTTTTGTCTTGAAGAACATTTTGCCGTTTGGTTCATTAAAACTGCGTCGAGTGTGTTTGGAACTTAACCAATGCCCATTAGTCCAACCTTTCCTTTTATAGTGAAATGCCAGACTATGTCTAGTAAATATTAATAGCCTGGAGTTATTGTCGAGTTTACATGTAGATCTTTGGTCGTGGAACCATGACTCATTAAGGGAATGTCTACAATGTTGTGTGACAATTGTGTAGTTCCAATAATAATCTAATCTTGGAAGATTACATTCCATTGTTCAGTCATATTGTTGCAACATGACTGTTACTTATTTGGATAACATGCACCATACACTTCAGTGTATGTAGGACTTGCACAGAAGAAGAACAGACAAATGCAGAATTTGAAAACACTGATTTCAAACTGTTATAGGCACGTGAAGATACCACAGACATATCGGTTTCGAAACATCTAATAACAACATACGATGTCGATTTGTTTGCGGAATAAGAGGAAGAGAGGGTCTGTGCTTAGAATATTCACGGTTGGCTGTAAATAAATAAACGAACACCGTGCGGTGATCGAACCGTATGCAACGTATTGTTTTCGATGCGACACTTACATCTTTCTGTGTGCGGACGCGCGTGCGTGTGTTTGTGTGTGCCGGTCGGTCTGTCTTTATGTGCGTATGTGTTCCTCCTTCATGGTTGGCATGTTGCCAATCGGCATAATTGAATGTAGATATTACCTTCTGTTGTTGCTAACAACTCCCTTCATTAAATAACGTTAATTTGGAGGTTGGTCAGTTCCAAACAACGAGTGATGACTTTCGGGGATTATCCTTGGAACGTTTGTCCAATATGAAATATCTAATTGGATTGGTAACGGTCAATGACTGTTAAGCCGATGACGAGCAACAACGCCGACCACTGCTGTCACAGGATTATTAGAAGCAATCTGAAATTGATCTATACAGAACACGGTGTCTGGTAACCGATCTGTGAGATTAAGTAGATCAGTTGTCTACCATAGTTATACGGCTGGACTTCGATCTGCAAGATTAAGTAGAGTGTATATGAAGCAAAGAGGAAACTAATAATCTCTACCAATGGAAAAGAGAACTTTCTCCAGGGACAGAATAAAACAGATAGGGAAGGAGGGAGAGATAAAGGGAGAGATACAGATATAGAGAGAGATATAGGGTATGGAGAGCGATAGGTGTGTGTGTGGGGGGGGGGTTCCACACAGAATACACCTGTCTTTTTGACAACTTGTATTTAAACTGTTTTAATTCTAAAAACTATTAGTAAAGACACACATTACAAAACGATTACACAGCATGCTATCCACACATGCATTTCAAGTTTACACTAGATGCAGAAAAGTATTTCCCTTAACATGGATGCAAGTCCGTACCCGTTTCAATAGAAAATGACACAGATGATGCAATACAACGGAATGGATGCTTGACTGAGGTTAGCGCATAATGCAATACTTTCAACTGGTTGAAAAGCTTGTCTTTGAGCAGAATGTAGCCACGTGGCTAATATTGCAGCATAACAGTGTATATGTCATGAAACATGAAACACGAAGCGTGGCCTGTCTATGTCTCACCATGTCCGATTACGGAAATAATCAGTTAAGCATTCCT
The DNA here is from genome assembly GCA_006491835.1 of Architeuthis dux. Taxonomy (NCBI): domain Eukaryota; kingdom Metazoa; phylum Mollusca; class Cephalopoda; order Oegopsida; family Architeuthidae; genus Architeuthis; species Architeuthis dux. The sequence continues at coordinate 1,550,818 of VCCN01003944.1, forward strand.
TACATGGAAAATTAGTGCTACACAATATTAAGTAAACATCAATTAATTGCCATCCACTTTTCTCTTGACATATACTAGGAATACCAGTTTAGTATGAGACTTAATGCGAATAGGAATATATGTTTGCACCAATTATCCAAGTGGAAATGAATGCCCCTCTCTCTTTCTCGCTATCTCTCTCTATCTATCTATCTCT
>VCCN01003950.1:55828-65911 GCA_006491835.1 Architeuthis dux
CATTATTATCTGGAATAATCCATTACCGTTTTAGATTGTTGGAGTTGGTCCAGTTGTAAACAGTTGCGCAGTCATTTTAACAGAATTTCAATCATTGAAATCTTTCATTGCAACTAAACTTTAAACTCGTTAACAATTGACGTGTCATAAACAGTTCAGAATTTAATTTATCGGTTACTGTTGTTGTCAAGTCTACACAGTATGAGAAGGAGACTAAAATTGTCCAATTTCGGACGTGGTAGGGTCGTTGAACTTCGGAATCAAGGCCTATCACAACGTGTCATAGCTGAGAAAATTAATCGGAGCCAGACATTTGTAAAAAGATAGTTGCGTGATCGCAGATAATCAAAAGTCAATTACAAGTTTACTGGTAAACGTTTTCATCACAAAATCAAAGAAATTATGTGTAAAACACCATGTAATTATATGTTAATTGATTGCAAATTGTGTTGTATAGCGGCTGTCCTGGGCTTCATTATAAAGGAAACTCGAAGACTTGCTTGTCAAAATATCTGGACATATTTTTTATTACACAACATACATCTTTGTCGGTCGGAGAGTGAAGAGTGGGAGAGAGATGATAAGGAGAACCGCCAGTCTGTCCCCAACAGGGACAGCGGTCTCGGGCCTTAACGGCTCCGCTGATGTCTGCGTCTTCTTTGAGTGTCGAGATTTCTGTCCGCTCCCTTTGAGTGTCGGGTCTGTTCTATAGGCCTCTCCAACGCCTACGTGGTGTGAATAACGGTGTCAATCACCGGTTCCCATTTCCTGTTTTGAACACTGACAATATTTAGACAATATATCTATTTCCTGAGGTGACTGGGTTCACTTACATTTCCGCCCAGGTGTCAGTCCGGAAACACATATCATAACAATTGAAGAAATTTAATATTTTAGCCATATTATGTAAGTCTTTTGATGAAATTCTGTTTTCATTTGTGGTTTTCTGGAAGAGTGGGCGATAATATAGGCAAACATGATGGGGTCCACCCAGGGCTGGATTAAGACCACAATGGGCCCTACGCCACCCATAATTTTGGAGCCCACCATGTTAAAGTTATATAGTACCATAGCGAAAGGGTGCATAAATGAAAATAGATAGATAGAAAGACACATAGATAGATAAAGGAAAAGAAAATATCTGAAGTTCCAAATATACAGATTGACACTAACTAAAAAAATCGACTTGGCACTTTTGGTAAACAACTCAGGAGAACGGGAAATACGAGTCAAAACATTGACAGAAAATATCTAAAAATCAAAATCTGTTCAAAAAACGAGCACGGTTGAATTCAAAATAAGTTCAAAATATACAGACTGAACAAGATGAATTAATTTAGCCTTTAGAAACTGTAAACAACCACACTATAAATGAGACTGACAGAGACTATATTAAATAATTAAGTAGATGCGGCTCGAGCGGTCACTCCCGAAGTTGCCTATACACACACACACACACACACACACACACACACACACACACACACACACACACACACACACTCTCTCTCTCTCTCTATCTCTCTCTTTTTTATGGGAATATCTGCGTTTGACAAAAATCTCTGTAGAATTACGAATAAACAGTATATTCCTTTCCAAGAAAAATCGTCTCCGTCTCGATCCTTCGTCACGTTCCAGAACAATTCTTTCCAGAGACCAACCTCCGTCTTCCCGGAGTCCTGACACATGCGCCCTGACTCCGTCCATAACAAGGAGTGACGAAACCAACCAACTGTCGTTGAACGTTTGTTGCCAACACCCAAGAAGGCGATAACGTTACAATATGAGATCTGAACAGACAATGAAGATTTACTACTTAATAAATTCAAACATCTAATTTTGAATAAATAAGAAATTGTAACGTAACGCAGACAATGTAAAAAAGTATGAACTAAAACAGGGGTATTTTACCTATAAAATAATCATTTTTATACGTGCTAAATGTGTTAAGTAATTATTTTATTTATGATCTTTTTCCCAAGGGAATAGTGATAGAGTTATATATTGCTATTTATTTGTGTTCCTCCTCAATGTCTTGGGACCTACGCCGTGACGTAGTTTGCGTATAGGCTAATCTGTTGTTGTTGAAAACAGTGTCAAGTCTACACAACATGGGAAAGAGACCAAAGTTGTACGATTTCGAAGGTGATAGGATTGTTGAACTACAGAACCAGGGTCTGTAAGAATGTGTAATAGCTGAGCAAATTAATCAGATAGTCAGACAGTTGTGAAATGTATTTTTGCGTGATCCAGATAGTTATGGAGCCAGGAACAGAGGTGGTAGACCCAAGAAGATGTCGGATCGCGATGAAAGGACAGTTATCAGAGCACTGCTGCAAAACCTCAATCAGTTCATCGCTAGTCTGAAGGCAGAAACGGGGTTTCAAGTTTACAAAGAGACCATCAGACAAACAATTAAGAAGTCGGGATTCAGACACAGAAAAGGTTCGCAGCGTCCAGCTATGAAAAAGATCCACAAATAACGCAGACAGGAAATTGCAAGACTTCATCAGATGTGGAATGAGGAATGGCGAAGGGCCCTCTTCATAAACGAGTACAAATTCAACCTTGATGGCCTCCAGTATTACTGGCATGACCCACGATTTCCAAAAGGAATCTTTTCGAAGCATGTTTTGGGCTGATGTAGGATATGATGGCACTCCAGTTTTTTGACAGGCGTCTAAACACGGCAGGATATGTGGATATGCAAAGAAAGGCGAATTTAGTAGCTGAAGGTGTCCACAGTTCATGTTTCAGCATAATAAAGTCTCCTATTCATACTGCAAATTCTTCAAGAAAAAGGTGTAAACATTTTGGTCCGGCCGGCCAACAGCCCTGATCTCAACATCATTGAAAACGTATAGGGATGGTTGGTTCAAAGCCCAACAGATCATATTTTTCAAGTGTTTAACAGTAACAGTGGTGCAACAGAGTGTTAACAATAAAACAATAAGAAATAAGCACTGAGTTTAAAGTTTTGCGGAACTTTTCAGTTAACCTATTGATATCACGGATCTATACAATCAATACATTTACCTCTTGTTTGCGGGTTTTCCATTCGCGATTTCGAAAATTCGCGGTTCAGTCATAAATAATCTAAAGATTTAGCGCTTTTTTAGCGCTTTTTGGCAGTCAAACTAGCGCGAAAATATTTTTGAGCTGGCTGTACAGTATAAACAAAACGTAAAAAGTTTAGTATTTCATAAATGCATATAACACAAGAAGTGACATCTGTCGATAAAAACGTCTGATTCAATTTGGTTCTGAATAGGAAAATACGAATCGCAAAAAAACAAAATGTTTTCGTTGTTTTTAAATACAGTGTACACTTTTTTTACAAAAGAAAAATCTGCTGAAATCTTTTTAAATAGTTGTTTTAAACATTTTGTCATTAAATTATTAATGATTATGCTTCTTGGGTCATTCTGAAACATTGTTATTCAGAAAGAATGGTGTTTTACTGATCGATAAATGTAAAGTTTTACAACTTTGGATGAGGCTATTTTTAAAAAAAGAATTCTGATTTGTTAAATCGATAAAAACGTCTGGAACTTGTAATCTATTAATTTTATTGTAATAATTTCTGTGTTATTAATAAGAAGAAAGAGATAATCTGGTTGAAAACATGTTCGCATTTGCAAACCGGTTCCCCACCAGAATTTTGAAAATTAAATTCAAATTAGTTCTGAATAGGAAAATAAGAATTGCAAAAAAACTAAAATGTTTTCTGTTTGGAAAAGTTTTCGTTGCTTTTTTTTTTATTAAAATACAGTGTAGACTGCTATTACAAAAGAATTCTGCTGAAAATGTTTTTAAATAGTTTTAAAAAAAAATTGTCCTTAAATTATTAATGATTATGCTTCTTGGGTCCTTCTGAAACATTGTTATTCGGAAAGAATGGTGTTTTACTGATCGATAAATTTTACGAATTTGGATGAGGCTGTTTTTTAAAAAAAAAATTCTGATTTGTTTAAACACCTACAATACATTTCATCAGGTACGGCAGCGCATAATTATGTTCTTTAGGGACCGGAAGGGTTTGGGGGTGGGGAGGTTCAGCAAAAATTATTCGCGGATAAAAACGTCTAACGCCACTACACCCGTGAATGGCAAGGGATAACTGTAGGTCCTTTTAACACTTTTTCAAAACATTTTTGTTAAAGAAACCATGTGTATAACTTAGAATATCACAGAGAGCCATGGAAAGAGCAATGCTAGGGATAACTCTAAGAGATAGAAAAAGATCAACATGGATCAGAGAGAAGCCCAGAATGAAAGATACTATACACATAATTAAGCAACAAAAATGGAGATGGTCACCTAGCAAGAAGAAATGACAACAGATGGGGGGAAAGACTAACAGACTGGTGCCCATGGTACAGTAAACACAGTAGGAAGAGACCAGACACAAGATGGAGGGACGAGATAGAACAGTTTGCCGGTAAGACGTGGCAGAGGTTAGCACAAGATAGGTCGTCATAGAAAGAGATAGGAAAGGCCTTTGTCCAGCCGTGGACTTATAACGGCTGCTGCTGCTGCTGCTGCTGATGATGATGATGATTTTATTTGTGTTTACCATAAAAACGTTCATTCTTATTATAATGGACAAGTGTATAAAACTAAAACTAAGGGCAGATAACTCGTATCTTAATTTTAACTAGCTGGGATGGGTATTTGGCTAGTACTCTTTATTCTAATCCTTGATGCCGTTCAAGTCACAAATCATCCATTTCTTTTGACAAGCCGCTGCGCACGCGCACTCGTACGAGACTTTCATTTCCGGAAGTATACGTCGAAAACCAGTCGCTGTTTCCGTTTTTTTCCGCCATATTGTTTCTCGTTTATTCTTTTCGTTTTCACTTGCATTTTAGTCGTTTCCTTGTCATTTATAATTTTTTTTATCTTTATATTTGACAGACAACTTATGGTCCAATTCTTCAGCTACAGTGATACGTGTACTATTGTATGGTACTGAAATTTAGACACTGACAAAAAGCATGGAGAATCGCCTTGACACTGTTAAGAATAGCACAAGACGGTATCCGGCAAATTCATAGCAGGCGATTTCATAGCCAAATTAATAGCAGTCTATTTCATAGCCACTTCTCATAGCCAACATGATTCATAGCACGATAAATCTGATGCCGCTAATCCATGAAACTTAATGAAGACGTTGGTCACGTCATAGCAGCGTAAATAATGTAACTATACATTTTTAATCATTGTTTAATTTTTACAATGTTATTCAAAGCTTTTGAGAGCAATATGTTAAAAAGATTTTTTTAAATAAAGTTGTGTAGTAATTATCACTGAAATGTTTTTATTTTCATGTAGCATAGTAAAGTAAATATTTTAAGTACGTATTTTTAATCATTGTTTTTAAAACGTCTTTTTTCGGCTCTCTGATTATTACGAAAAAAATTAGATTTAATTTTTATAATGTTTTTTTTTCCTCGAATCTAATCATTATGGTATCGAATTTCTTTATCGGATCTCATCACACAACTTTATTTAAAAATATTTTTTTTTTATCTTATTGCTCTCAAAAGCTTTGAATAACATGGTAAAAATTAAACAATAATTAAAAATACGTAGTTAAATTATTTACGCTGCTATGCTGCTTGATACGTGACCAACGTCTTCATTAAGTTTCATAGATTAGCGACATCAGATTTATGAAAAGTAGCTATGAAGTAGACACGGCTATTAATTTGGCTATGAAATCGCCAGCTATGAATTTGCGTGCTATGAATGTTCCGTAACCCGCACAAGACATCACAAATCGTAGTCCTTCGAGTCCGCAGGCCTAGTCAAGGTCCAAAACTTTTACTGTTTCAAAAGCATACCACGTGTAATGTCCGACTCGCTAATTAAAGGTTTAAAAATTGATCTAAAAAAGTCCAACATTACATGAGTATATCTATACCTATAAACGCCATGGTTTGTGGCTTTGTATCGCTGATTTTGGTCAAACTAAATATATGTTCAGCTACAACTTTGATATGTTTCAAGGTATCCGGCATTTTCATCGCGCGCAAGATAATCGCCGGAATTTTCATAGCAGAAATAGCTATTTCCTAGCTAATAGCCTAGCCTAAACGATAAAGTCAGCTTAATCTGTTGTCGTTGTTTAAGCAAAGTAAAGACGTTGTTTGTCAATGATTCCGCGTGAAATTGACAGGTGGGAAATTTAAAAATCTGGCAAAAAACAGCATGTTATTGGATTTTAATAAAATGTTCGATACTTATTTATTAAAGGACGAATTTTTAACCAGGAAAATTAAGTATAATAATGTTTTTACTCAATTAATTATAATTCAGGCTTTTGATCGTTGAAAAAGTTTGTTTTTTTACTCAATATTTTTTTGAAAACAGATTTTTCTTCATTAAAAATACAGGCGGTAAATATTTCTTCATCATCATGCTATATTTAATTATTTATCTTTGTTATAATATTTTTATATGAGTTTCAGTCTGACCAATCTATAAAAAGAATAACAAATATACATTTTAAACAATTTCTAGTTTGCTATTAGCGACACCAGATGAACGGGGAATATTATCGTTTCGTTTCATAAAAAGTGTCTAGGAAATAGCTATTTCTGCGCACGATTAAAAAGCCGGCTACGAAAGTGCCGTAACCATGTTTCTATTCGGACTGAAGATGATTACTGCAACTTCTGTATTGTATATATAATGATTATATATACAGTATAAATGTATTTTAAATAAATACATTCATACTAAAAATATTGTTATTTTATAATTTGTTATAGAAGTAAATAAGCCGTTGCGTATTTCCAACATACATTTTCGTAGATATGTAAGATTTGTCAATTTAGCTCAGTCGGTAAGAGAGCCGCCTACCAATCAGTTGGTCGTGATTTCAAATCACGGTAGGGAAATGTTAATTTTACATGACGTGATAGACAAACAGTGAAGAGTTTGCTCCCTTGAATTAGGTGAGGATTGTTCTTGTTATTGTTTTTGTTGCGGAGGGAAAACAACCTCTACTCTAACTTGGACTGGAATTTGACAAAAAATCAGTATTTAAAAATTAAATGCGAAAGCAAATAGGCGGGCGACTGACGTAAAGACGGTGCCATGTAAAAATGTGTTCCATTCAGTTGATTCAATTTTGGGTGCAATCTCCTGTCGTTGTGAATAAAAAATGAAACCATAACTAAAAGTGTATTTTAGCACCGAAGGCAATTTGCACTTATCATAAATTGGCAACATTAGCGAAGCAGAACTCCTAATAACGAACAATAGATTGAAAGTAAGAAGACAAAAGAAATAAAAAAACAAGAACCATAAGTTCAACGATGCGTCCACCATCCGTGGCAGTAGTAGCAGTAGAAGGATTGATTGATTGTTTTGTTTAACGGCACATCGACCCTTGGTGGGTCATTTAGTGCCGGAATCAGTGCGGGGAGAGGGAGGGTGATCCCATGTCCCCGTGATTAGAGACTTGAGGGGGGAGAATCACTGAGACAAATGCCACGAGGACCGGGATAAAGGTGGGGGAGCAATAGAAGGAGGAAGAGGGGAAGGAAGAGGAATAGGAAGATGAGGATAGTTCACCCGAAGGTCTGGATCAAAGTTTCATATCAATCCAACATGATACGGCTGAGAAACTTGATATTTAGCATTACTAGTTGTGGTAGTAGTAGCATAAGGAGGAGGAGGTGGAGGAGAAAGAGGAAGTGGAAGATGAGGATAGTTCATCCGAAGGTCTAGACCAAGTTTCATATCAATCCAACATGATACTGCTGAGAAAATTGGTATTTAACATATTAGGGACTGGCCGATCGACTGACCGACCGAAAAGTGTCTTATAGAGATGCGTGGCGGCATCTAAAAAAACGCTATTAACAAAGAAAAGAGGCATTATAAAAATACATTCATTCACTTCTTGTCGCTCGCAGCCAGGCCAGTCAGAGGGTTCAGGGACATGGGGATAGGGGTGGCTTGCGTTATTGAGCTTAGAGTAGAGATCGGTCTCCTCCTTAGGAAGATCTACTTGCAGAACCTGGTATTGCCAGACGGTCACCTGTCCAGGCTCGATGTGGCTTAACTTCGGTGATCATACGAGAACCGGTGTACTATTGAGCTTAGAGTAGACATCGGTCTACTCCTTAGGAAGATCAACGGGATCGCCACGGGAGCTACTTGCAGCACCTGGTATTCTCAGACGGTCACCCATCTAGTTACTGAACAGGCTCGGCGTGGCTTAACTTCGGTGATCGTATAAGAACCGGTGTACCCAACGTGATTTAGCTGTAACTAGGTTCTCAATGAATTTCAATGAAATTTTGTGGAAGGGTAGGCTATGGGATAAGGAGGAAGTGGTTCAATTTTTCAATCGATGTACAATTACCTCCCTTTCATCGTTGCTATATGTCCACATAACACTTACCAGCTCACCATCAGTACCAAGGAATCGTTTTACTGACTAGATAACCGGTTACGATCCAAGCCTCTTACACAGCGTAGACGTGTACTTCATCTAAAAGAAAAGTTAAATATACGTCTCTTAAAACCCATAAGAACCCATTATGGGGGATTCTGGGTAGGCAAATTGACACACAGTCACGTGACTGCACCAGGATGTTCACTAGATGTCACTTAGTACACTACATGAGTTAACACCAAGGATACAATATAATATTATATAAGAGACTGTGCAGATCAATTAAATTGTATGTGACACCGGTGTTACAGTGGGTTCTTATGGGTTAAGAGACCACTCCCAATGGAGTATTGAAGTCCCGGGTTCTGTTGCATGTCTGTTCATATCTATCTATCTATCTATACCAGTAGTGATCCTTCTCATGGTAGGCAGGAGTTTAAAAAAATAAATTAAAAAAACTCCTGCCTACTGTAATGTTCTTATTGTGTTTATGCGTCTTCGTTGTTTCTATCTGTAGTAGCTGTGTTAGATTAGAATGCGTTTTGATTCGTAATCGTGTTTAAGCGTGTTAAGAAAGGATAAACAAATAACACATGTTGATAAGAGCTATGCTCGAGCTGAACTGTGCCTTCCCTGTTCCTACTTCCGGTCCAGCTTCTGGGACCGGAAACGGAATAGGGATTGCTGGGAGCTTGCTTAGGCATGTTTATTTATTTAACATAACATACATGGGTATAAACATTATACCTACCATGAGATCTTCATTATCTCAGTCGGTTAGAGCAGTACCTGCTTATAAGGTAGCTTCCAGGGTGGACGCGGGTTCGATCACCGCACGAAGTTCGTTTCTTTATTCACATTTACGATTTAGGCCGCCCGTTTAGCAGTCGCTCGCGCCGGGCAAATATAGGTTCTCAACTAATAAATGTCATTATAATATAATTATCATATTCTGTCGGATATAAAATTATCCATCATTTAATTTCATACTGTCGACATCGAGAGCCACACTATATTCGTGCGTAAATACGAACGTGAGAATGGAGAAGCCAACTTAGTGATCCTTGCAAATCTCAAGTCTGATTTAGACCGGGACTTTATTCCTAGAGGTTCTTATGGCCAACACCTTGACAGGATGCAATTCCACCGAAAGGCTACCTCCACCCTAATCACACAGCTTAAAGTACACTCAGCTATCTGCTGTGCACGGGAAAATTTACACTAATGAGGAGTTTTACACACTCCTTGCTCATACCGGGAATCGAACCCAGGACCTATTGAGGCAGACGTGCCAACGACAACACTATCCGAGTGGGCATGGTATTTAATCTAGTATTGAATAAATAGAAATAAATCAAAGACTAAAACAATAATGGCAAAACTGAAAGTGAAAGTACATATAATCCTCGTGACGCGCATGCGCGTTGTGCCCGACGCATTGTTTTAATGAGAAATCTTACAAGGACTCAATTGCTTTCCGGGGGATCATTTGCCAACGTGCTTCATTAGAAATTCAATATGTGGAAGAACACGTGGGCAAAAACGTGATTCGAAAGGTTAAATAGTATGAAGAAAGGAACGTGGGCTTTTTATGAGCATACGTCTTGGCGTGGAAGTGCGTTTATTTGCATTTAGATAAATTATTAATAGGAACTATAGGAAATACGTAC
>VCCN01003952.1:1222377-1241685 GCA_006491835.1 Architeuthis dux
CCCCCCCCCACACCACCCGAGTGTATAATTCATCTAAATGGAATATTTTCTCTCTTAGAGATGATTCTAAATTTGGGTGTCAAATATTCCTGCAAGTCGGTCAGTCTCAAAAAAAATAAAAAAACACTACTGCCTGTAGGAAATCTTAACACCCAGACCACCACCGTCTCCAGATCTACCCAAAGAGATCGCTACCCATTATAAAACTCCCATTTTGATCACTTATAAGAGAGATGGGTACGTACCCAAATTGATACATTCTGGTCCCTGTGGCATTTGTGTTTGCTTTCTCCATTTCAAATGTAGACAGTAATAAAAACATTTTTTAAAAAAGATAAATAAAAAAACTTTTAAAAAAGATAAATAAAAAAACTTTTTAAAAAAAACTCTTTCGAAGTAAAAAAAAAAGAAAAAAAAAGTGTAATTCTGTGCAGAAGTGCAAAAGATAATTTTTGATCTTTTAAAACATTTATTTTTTTTTTTCAATTTCTCCAATTTTCATCTACATAAAAATCGTCCCACATATACAAAGATTTAACAGATTTTTCTTTTTATTTAGAAGGAGGTGAAGAACGACATTTTTTCACTCGCATTCCGTCTATTCTGTTCCAGCAATGAGATAAATCAGTTGACAAATAGCGCAACGTCATTTTATTTCTCGTACAATTTCCACGTCTTTCATTCTACATGAAGAAAAAAAAAAAAAAAAAAATATAGAAACACTTTTTTTTTTTTTTTCCTCCATTCAAAGAGTTTTGCGGACATTTGAACACATTCATCTTGTAATTTTTGTTGTTCCCATAACGTTTCAGCTGATCTGTTCTAGGGCCTTCTTCAGGGGTACGTAAAGATTTCAACTCGATGTGGCTTTCGTTGCTCAACAGAGACATGGTATGGAATTCTTAATTTAACAAAAGGAAGGAGTTTAACACATCTGCAAACGGCATTATAACCGTTGCTGCTAACAAAAAAAACAAATTTGAAGAAAAAAATATTTCTGTTTGCTGCCATTTTTTATTTTTTATAAGTGACACTAGCAGTAGATTAGTCCCTCTCCTTACACATAGATAGTACACGTGAAGAAGGCCCTAGAATGGATCGTCAGAAACGTTTTGGGAATGACAACAAAAAATATAACAAGAAAGAATGAGTTCAATTGTCTGAAGGACTCTTCGAATGTTAATGACTCTTCTCAAAATTATAGACAACATTTTTTTTCTTTTTGCAATTTGAATAAAAAGAACAATATTAAAAGAGTTCAGATGAGAAAAATGGATTTTCTTTTTTTCCATTATTTTTTTTCAATAAATTTTCTAAAATAAAAAAATTAAATCACAACTTCTTTTTAAGTATTGTTTTTATCTTCACTTTCCCTAACAAAACTAAAAAAAACAATATTAGTCACCAACTTTATCTATATCAAATTGGGCAGAGTTCAAAGGTTGGCAATTTTTGAAAAGGTCACTGTTTGACATTTTTTAAATATTTAGTTTATCTCACTAAAATAATTATATAAATACTAATTGTCACAAGTTTTAGATATAGTATTTCTTTTTTTATTTTAGCAGAAATTCTACATTTCCCACCAGATGATTAGAACCAATATTTATTTACAACTGAATCATCATTTTAAAATTAATTTCGACTATTTACTTTCATCTTAATTTTAAAGTTATTTTTATCAAAACTTCAACTCGAGCCGTCACTTCTACGGCAGCAAGAAAACTCGAGTAAGCTTTAGGTGATATTCGAACTCATGTCCCTCTTTATTAAGATGAAGGTAAATAGTAATTAAAATTAATTCAACGGGTTACAATACTTCATCTAATAACAAAATATAAAAGTACCTGAATCATCCTCATTCTGAGAAAATTCAAGGATTTATTTACAAAAAAGAAAAGAAAAACAATTAAACTGGTTTCATCAAATAGAATCACTTAGAAACTGTCAAGCTATCAAACAATAATGTGGAATTTAGTCATTTAATTGTTCACAAAGTACAGTGTCGCCTACTACTTTCTTTTATAGAAAGTTGTCTTCTAAACCAAACATAGCAGGATTTTATTATTTCTAGTGGAACATTGCACAATCAAAACAGATATTATCAGGTATTATTTATGATCAAACTCTGCAGCATTGAAACTGTTGACAAAAATATGAATATGTTGCCGTCCAAAATGAGTACACGCCTATGATAAAAATAGTTTCAATGCTGTAGAGTTTGGTCATAAATAATATCAGTTTTGATTGTGTAATGTTCCACTAGAATTAATACCATCCTGCTATGTTTGGATTATAAGAAAATTAATTTTCTGTAAAATGTAGTGGGGGGTGTACTCATTTATGGGCAACATTTTATAATAAAAATGTATTTTTTTAACAAAAGAATTCATTGTTGTTTGAAATATATATCATAATTATAAAGACATTTATTAATTTGGAACCCCTATCAGCCTGACGTTGGTGTTAGTGATAGCTAGACAGGCAGCCTAGATTGTATAAATGAATAGAGAAATGAACGCAGTGTGGGGATCGAACCTGCATCCACCCTTGAAGCAACCCATACACAGTCCTTCTCTTTACCACTGAGCTAACAGCACTACCATGGAAAGGCAGCAGCCCAAAATGTACAGCGATCCCCGCACAGAGCTCCTTTCTTTATTCATACAATCTAGTCCACCCATTTAACAATTGCTAATACGATTAATAATTAATTAATAAATGTCTTTATAATTATCATTCTGTCGAATATAAAATTATCCAGTCCTTGATTATATAATGATTTTTTTGTTGTTGGTAACTATGAATCAAAGAATGAAGGCCAGTAATAAAGTGATATAAATGCTCTTCCATTTAAAAAAAAACAAAAAAACTTTCACAAATCAAAATCAGACAACTTACAGAAAGGAAACCCTGGACGACCCCCCCCCCACACACACACACGGCCCCCCTGTCATGAATGCTACCATCAACTAAACCAGAGCAGAAATTTAGGGGCTTTTCACAACCCGAAAGACATTCGTACAATAAAAAAATTAAAAAATAAAAAAAGGCAGAAACACAAAGACATCTAAAAACTAATACATCTGTGAACTAAAAATATTTTTAAAAACCCACAGATACCAGCTTTTAAAAGATGGCCTCAAGAGTCCTTGGGGATTAATGATTTGTAAACTCAGCAGAAGGTGGGGTAACAGAATCAGCAGCAAAAATTAAAACATAAAAATTTAGAAAAATAGAACTACTTTTGATTTAAAACTAAATAAAACCTCACCGAAGGAGACCTAATCACCACAACTTGGCTGTTTAGCCAACATATCTGCCAATTCTCATTCAATTTCTAAATAAGGAATGGCTTAGAAATAGATTTCTCAAAAGCTGCAAAATTTTAAATAAATAAAAGGCATGAAAATAAAATAAGAAAAATAATCATTATATATAATTAAAATGAAAATTAAATAAGAACAAAAAACAATACATGACTAGACTGTTGGTCAAAGGTCTTTATGGGGAGAAAAAGAAAATATCAGGTAGAGGTTTTACCCACTCTTAAATAATCAGATGAAGTCCAAGGGAGGTAAGTTTTAATCGGTTCAATTTTACTACTAGAAAGAAAAAAAATATTACCAACTTTGAAGGAAAAAAAAGAAATAAGGGGAAGTAACTCTCAAAATACAAGGGAGATAATTTTATAATCTTGTAAAGGCCAGGATTTTTAATACTGATTTTTCAAGGCAGGCAAGTCCTCGTGACGTAAAACATTGGTGCATTTATTCAGGCATATGGGCTGTGCCAGACTAAACTAAGTTTAGTAAATATCCATCGCTAACATAGCTTAACCCTTTCGAGACTACTTTCTATGACTGTCCAGTATATCTCTTTCAGAAGTCGACTGGAACATTTTAATTCGGGCATTAAGCACTTCAAGAGGTTTCGTCTTGAAAAGGTTAAATTATAGAGAAGCAATTAACATCTAAATTTCTGAATTGTTACTATTTTACAGGCCTCCGCTGTTATAGCACGGTTCGTATTATAATAATATAAAATAGCTAGATCTAGCTCCAAAATGGCTAAGTTTTATTGTGGCTCAGTTGTAATGTGTTTGGCTTTCCTGGACCCCAACACCAGTACAATGATTATTTCCTCATCTTTCGTCTTTATAACAATATTTTGGACGTTTCTGTATTATGTCAGAAAAAATACGACAGTTTGTCTGAATAGATGAGATGTTGTTATTTAAAGGTGTCCCCCGTTATAACACGGGTGTTGGGGTCCAGGAAAGCTGACCGCGTTACAAAACCGAGCCGCAATATAAATTTTCCCATTTTGTAGCTAGATTTAGCTATTTTGGAGCTGGATTGATATATAGGGATTCACAATCCATCAGTGTTATAAGACAAACAGCACTATAACGAACCGCGTTATAACAGGGGAGGCCTGCATTATACAATAAAGATGGGAACTGGTTTCCCGAATAACTGTCCACTCTAAAACCGTCTGCAAACATAGATATGGGGACAGATACAAGAGTTCCTAAAAAAACAGTCTCTCCCCCGGAACTCAAGATTATTAAATCATTTTTCTTACTGTAAATACTGGGTACAGAAGAAGATGAACATTTAATTTAACAAAAAAAGAAAAATTCTGTAAGTATTACATTGCATCCAATGCACCGGTATTATGACTAGGGGACCGTCTACTGATGCTCATTATAGACAATTATGGGATTTGGAGGAGTTGCAGTGAGTAGCCCCCCCCCCAGTACCCTTGTAAGCTATTCTTCTTATGTCCGGCATATACAGTAAATTTCCAATATCATAATTAGGGAAATGTCATGTGTATGTGGCCAATTACATGGCGGTAGATCAGCTTCTACTAAGCAAATCAAATAACATCCAAAAGCAAAGAAAGACAACTAAATCAGGCATAGCAGAACATGTGGAAAGAAAAGGGAGCACACCACCTCCTTTGGAATGAGGTCAAAATAATAGACAGCACACAATATAAAGTTTGTAAGGCAAACAAAGCTGAACAAATGAGTTCGTTTAAAAAAAAAAAAAGAAGGTAATTGTGAGCTTTCCTGTTTCAAAATGGTCACCACTCAAGCTTCAGAATAACAGACGCTGATGACGAATTTCAAAACAAAGAAGCAGACGACAGTAACCCCAACCCTAAAAACACTAATCCTGCAGCTGGACCATTTTGAAATAGGAAAGGTAACAGTAACTAAAATAAAAAACAAATAAGCAAACCAATTGTAAATATTAACAAAATATTGAAACCAAAAAACCTAATTTTAGCAGTTAAGGCCTCTTGTGTCAGGGGTCGACAAAAAGGACAATTCCATGATAAGGGTAGACAATGCTGTTCTCTTCTAAAATGAGATGTTAGCACTCATGTAAATCTTGTAGTGTAGGGTTTTTGCCAAGCTATGAGTAAATAGCAGGGCAGACCAGGCTCAATAGCCATGGTTGGCTACCAGTCTAGCAGATGGACAAGTGATTCCAAACCAAGGAGTG
Organism: Architeuthis dux; assembly: GCA_006491835.1. Taxonomy (NCBI): domain Eukaryota; kingdom Metazoa; phylum Mollusca; class Cephalopoda; order Oegopsida; family Architeuthidae; genus Architeuthis; species Architeuthis dux. The sequence goes on from VCCN01003952.1 coordinate 1,227,897, forward strand.
GAGGTCAGGAGAGGAGGCTTAAGGTCAGCAATGTGCTGTGAAGCACAAAGAGCATGGTGTGACATGCAGAGCACCCTAGGGAATTAGTTTGAAAGTCTAGAGTCGTTCAGGAATAAGTGTGAATAAACTTTTAGGCACCGATTTTTTTTATCAGCTTTTAAAAACCCATAATTAGATCAATTAAGGGAAAACAAATAATTACAACCTTTTTTCGTTTTTTAAATTTTTTCTTAGATGAAGAATTATAAATCATTATTATTTCAAAATATTTATGACTACTTTTTATCCTCATCTTAATTTTAAGATGAAGGTAAAAAGTAGTCATAAAATCCTTTAAATAATTATGAAACCAGCAGTTTGGAGTCAGATCAGTAGGTTTTAACCATTTCAAATAACTACAGAGATTTCTTGTCAGAATTTCATCAGAGATGAAATGTTACTACTACAGGCAGTGTCGGATTAAAGCCACTGGAGGCCCTGGGCTAGTAGGACAGGGCATTTCAAAGTAGGGGTCGAGACTCCTTCATGAGTCGCGTAAAGATTATTGGAGGAGGGGGGGGGTCACAGAAAGTTTTCTTTAAAGAATTATCATATAAGTAGTACTTTTGTTGTATAGGGATAATAAAATATAACACATATTTTATTATCCCTATACAACAAATGTACTTTCTGGGGCTTATTGTGAGACTGGCTCAAACGCTATTCACTAACTTTTAAAAAAATAAATTTTGTTTTTGTTACATTTTAGTAACTTATTTCTTTTAAAATAATTTATTTTTTCTCGTAATAAACACAGTAAAACCTAATGTTAAGTATCTTGAGTTATTCCCCTTAGGCAGGAGAGTGCTTATCAATATCCGGTAAGGGGTCGCTGTTTTACGTTCTGGTGAACGAGCAGCCATATTGGTTTTAGGAGATTGGAGAAGACACACGTTTGTGTCATTGACCGCAGTCATTGTAAATATGTATGAATAAAGGATCTGTGTGAGTACATCTTTTGTTTGCATTTTGAATCTTTTAATATGTCATTATAACAACCTTACACCTAATATATGCCCATGATTTTTATTACAAATGAAATGAAATAAAATTGTAAATTTAAAAATGTTCTTTTTATTTTGGTAGGAGGACGAGGCCGCCTTACATTATGGAGCCTATATGTAGATCCAGCACCGACTACAGGTAGACCACCGTTTTTCCAGCACCTTTTAATTTGGGTAAAATTACCAGCAAACTTTGTGAAAACCAAAAGAAATCCAACACTCGGATTTATACGGTTCTCACAAAGGTCAAGGCAGATTCGCTTTGATGATATGATTAAAATAATAAACAAGAATAATGAGTTTCAAAGCTGTAGTCGTGCATCTACAAATCCTTCAACTTCAAGTGATCAGGATGTTAGTCCTTAAACATCCAAAGACTATTATGAAACTGTAAATTGTGAAACAACCAGTGATCCTGACAGTCTTCCTCTTCCAGAACTTTCTGATTAATTGTATAGTGAAAGAAAAATCACACTATTTGTCATGTTGGGAGTGGTAGTCCTTCAAATCTTTTGTAAGTACAGTACTGTATTTGTTTAATATACCTGTTTCTGTTTCATTTATATTAATAAACTGTATCATTTATATTAATGTATTTCATTTAACCATTCAATTCATATTTAATATTTGTTTAAGTTTCTAACAGTTCTGATGCTTTGAAGATATGAGATGAACAATTAGTTGGTCAGGGGTGTATGATTGAATTATTTTTATGTGACATCCAGCAAAAAGGATAATCCAGCACAGTTCTGGAACCAAAGGTGTTGGGAAATCAGTGATCTACCTGTCATTTCTTTTGGACCAGTTTCATCATCATTTTGATAACAACAACAAAAATGAGGAAATTTGTCCTAAAAAAATAATTTAAAAAAAAAAAAAAAAAAAAAAAAAAATCAATGTAAGCTTTTCTTTTTAACTCTTTTTTTAACGCTTGTACCGGCTTTAGTGAATTGAATTGAAGAAAAAGAAAAATTCTACCAAAAAGTGCAATCAGAAGTTACTCCCCTAGAATGAATTTAAGAGTTAAATGATGACTATTTCATGCATTTTATACATATATGATCAACAACAGAAAACAATAAACAAAAAGTATGAATCAGCAGTGAGTTAAGCCCCAAGAATTTCGATAACTCATCCTTAACCGATGGGCGTAGCTTATGAGGGGGGGAGGGGGCTATTTTTCAAATGCTCCCCCATGACCCCAAAAGCTTTATAAATAATAGTGCACCTACTGAACATCTACTGACATTAGACAATAACAAGGATATATTTGTACATACATGAATTACATAAATAATAATTCAGACTGTGGGGTTGTTTTTCACCAATCAAGTGATAGTGCATATCTATTTATTGCAAATTGTCCGTTTTCATCAAATCTCACTAAATGTTGGAGCCCCCCCCAAGGAGCCAAACCCCCAAATCTCTAACTACACCTCTGCCCTAACCTTCAAGCAGGCGGAGACTGATGGTGATGTAATTTTGATGCAACCAGGACAACTTGGAGTCAACCCCTTCAGTCAGTATGGTTGCACCTACTGATTACTTCCAGTTACTGTAGTTGACGGCATATGAGATTCCTTTTTTCCTCCCAAACAAAATGGCTCAAAAGGTAAAGGTAACCTTCACTGTCCAGCCCCACATTGACCAGATAGAAATACATTTTTTTTCCTTCTTAATATTCCCTGCTGAAATAGGGTATGGGGGGAGGGGTCTTATATGCTGTCATATACAGTAATCGTCATAATAGAGAAGAAATCAATACTATGTTTCATCATCAACTCTTAAATTCATGGACTGCTTGTAACCGACAGTGGAACTCTTCAATGAATAGAATTAAAAATAACGGAACTCTTCTGTGAATTGAATAGAAAAAATAATTTTTAAACAAAAAAAGTCACCAAATGGTCAAAGGAAGGTAATTTTAATTATAAGTTATTTCCCTTTGTAATTCAATTTTTGTTATGAATATAAGAGTTAAATGAGTAGCTAACCATTATTAGAAATGTTTGTTCATCAAATTAACTTGACAGGCAGTCAGTTACCATATTTGCCAGTATATGAGATGCTGGTATTATGACTAGGGGGCCATCTACCAAAGCTTGATATGGACAGCTATGGGGCTTGGATGAGTCACAGTGAGCCATAGTCCCCCAAACACATTTGTAAACCACATGTCTTATAAGCCAGCATATAGAGTAAAAAGAAGCACATACGATGGTCGATGCAAAATACTTGTTAACATTTATAAAGTCTTTGAGGATGAGAGAAAAACACACAATTTTAATGTCTCAGGCAGGGCTGCAACATTTTATACAATTGTGCCAAATTTGGTACTTTTGAGTTCCTCGTGGTATGTTCAGTACACTCGGAAAATTTGGTACATTTTTTAGCAATTTGTTGACGGTTTTCTTTATTTGGTACTTTTATGGACGATTCGGTACGTTTAGGTCTTAGCATTTGGTACATTTGCTAAAATCACTGTGGCAGCCCTTTAGAGAATAAACCAATCAGGAACAAACACATTTTATATACAGTGGTCCCCCCCTTATTAGAGAGTTCACGGAAATGGTATTCATCAAATATGAGAGAGAAAAACTGGCAATGACTGTGTGAATCAAAATGTAAATAAGAAATGGAACTTGAGATTTGCACAAAATCTTTGCGGCCATTTTTAACAGATCTCACATACTTTTTTGTTATCCTTATGTCACTCCATTTAGCCAAAACCGCACATTTAGCTTTCTACCCCTGATTCCAGACTGCAAGTTGAAAGGATTCTATCCAATGTCCAATGGAATTAGAGAAAAATTTTTTTTAAAATAACCAAAAAGTGCAAGGTAGGTAACTTCAATTAGAAGATACTCCACTTTTTTTTCTACTAGAATGAATTTAAGTGTTAAACGGTGACTATTCCATGCATTTTATACACATATGATCAACGACAGAAAATGACAAGAAAAAAAAAGTAGGAATCAGCAGTGAATTGAGCACCTAGAATTTCAATAGCTCATCCCTAACCCATGGGGGGGGGGGGGCTATTTGAAAACTCCATTTTGCCAATACCCCACATTTAACCTTCTGCCCAGGATTCCAGACTACAAGTTGAAAGGATTCAATCCAACGTCTCACAATAGACAGGGAATACTTTACAGAAGGGGACAATTTGAATATATTGAGGGGGGGTGGCATTTGGGTGGGAAGCGTTCCCCGGCTCAAAACTGAGTCATGTTAAAGCTCTACTAATTAATTCCTAATTACACAATACTATTAATTACTAATTCTACAACAGATTCCATAGTAACTAATCCTTAACTCATTAACTTTGTGAGGTATAAAAAGTGATGAGGTAACTGCATTATTGTTACTAAATTTCACACAATAAAGAAATTAAATATTTTAATAAGCACCCTAAAGTTTATATATCAGCATAATCTTTTTTTTTTACAAGGAATTTGTTTCTTTACATAAATTGTCCTGGATTTAAAACTGTAAATTTTGGTAAATTTCTGAATTTATCATTATTTTATAATCTTTTCAACACCAAATCTTTTGGGCTGTCAAGGATCATGGAGCAAAAAGGTTAAGAACCACTGCTTTCCAGAATTCTCCGACTACACAGCCAAAACATACATACAAAAATAGAAAGATGCTGAAACTCATTTGATGAATTATTGCAAATAGAATCCTCATCTTTGTTGTTTTGATCATTGCATTTCAGCCAGTGGGATCTTCAGCCATATTCATTGTATTTGTTGCACCTTAAATTTTTATTTTAAACTCCCTTCCACATTGGACAAACGACAAAAATTCACCTGGCTCAGCAAATTCTCCTTTGCTTAGTTAATTCTTTGTAATATTGTGGGTTAAATTTCATCCTCCTTTTGAAGTGTTGGTCTATATGCGTGGTGGGTATCTTTGTATATCTAGGAGCGCAAAGGTTTATATTCTGTCCCACCATTTTGTTTAGTACTCAGGCTGATTAAAACTCTTGAAGTCCTAAAGAGTAAACAAACATGGCCAAAAATCCTAAAACACACAATGCTGCACAAGTCTTTCTTGCAATACTGCCAATTTTCACAACAATCTGCCCACAATTAAAGACACTATAAACATTTGAATAAACAAACCATTTTTAGCCATTTTCTGCTCAAACATTACAGGACTGGGCTTTGGACTTAGAAAACTTTCAACAGGATGTTAAGAGTTAACATGATAAGATGGCGGAGAAGTTCAAAGCGGAAGATCAGAAAATGTGTCTCAAAGAGTTGAAAGACACGCACAGCTACTTTCTCCGGAAAGTGTGTGACAGGACTTGTGCAAAATCTGCATGGTGGGTCATTTGTAACACCACCTTTTTATCTTTGTTTATCTAGTAGCGCAAAGGTTTATATTCTGTCCCACCATTTTGTTTAGTACCCTGGCTGATCAACAGATGGCGGAGTAGTTCAAAATGGAAGAAGAAAAAGAAACGTGCTTCAAAGGGTTAAATAACCAAAACATACTGATCAAACAATAAAGATGAGGATGCTAGTCTATAAAAAAAAACATATCAGACAACAAAGAAATTGGTCCAAATATATTCCCCCCGAATTATAAGGTTGCCAGAAGGGGAGATAATCCAGGCTTTATCTCCGACACCTACCCAACACTGGCATTGGAATAGTGTGGAATTTGGAAATCGAACGAGTCTGGAGGCAGAGGTTCAATACCAGCCTCAGACACTGTTGGGTAAGTCTCTGAGATAAACCTTGGATTATCTCCCCTTCTAGCCAAATCCAGCATCCCTACGCCAAATTTCAATAAATCCTTGGAGTTTTTCATATAATTATACAAAACCTCAAATCTAAAATTGTCGGCCTCAAACAAAAAGGCCTCTTCTGCGGAAAAAGAAACATGTAAACAGTGACCTTATTTCAACAAGTACATTGCCAACCGATCCCCACCCTGACCCACAAAAAAAAAACCCATTCAAAAACCCGTACATCACCTACCCTATCCTACAGAGATGAATTACTGACATGTCAGTTATCCATTGCTAGGGTATATCCATAAAGGTATATCTATAAGCAGCATGGTACCCTGATGTTCTCCTAGACCAGCGGTTCTCAAAGTAAGGAATCTGGTAAAAGAAAATCATTTTGAAAAAGATGAAGTGAAAAAATAATCAAAAAAATTATCCAAAAATAATTTAAGCATTCACAACAACGAAAACTAATCATTGTAATATATCGAATGCTGAAGCAGATATGAGAATTCATCTGTCTACCATTAAACCAGATGTCAAAAACATTTGAAAAAAAAATGAAACATTCTCATTCATCCTATGTTCTTTTGTTTCATTTCCCTTCCATTTTAGAATGGATATATTTTTCAAAATAAATGTAGTTTCGGAAACTTGGGATGGTTTTTTTAAATCTTTAATATAATCACCTAATCAACATAAAAACTCTTTAGGGGTCCGCACATATTTTTTTAAACCACTTCATAGAACGCTCGTAACCACTGCAGAACTATTCGAATAGGATTTTTTTTTTCTTTTTTCTTTTTAAAATGGAACTCTTTTGTGAATTGAATTAAAGAAAAATAATTAAAAAAATTAAAAAAATTTACCAAAAAGTGCAAGGGAGCTAATTTTAATCAGGAGTTACTCCCCTTGAATTAATTCACTTTTTTAAATTTTTTTTTTTTTACTAGAATGAGTTTATGAATTAAGGGGTCTGCAGGGGTGGGGTGGGGGAGAAAGAAAAAGGGTTTGAGAACCGCTGTCCTAGGTCAAGAGACCAATCATAAGATCTCAGATATAAACTCTAGACTTCAGTTGGTCCAATAATTAATAAACGGCAGGTCTAATACTATCACCATTAATACTACTACTATTACAATACTGTCTGTTCTTCCTCGCTGTTCTTAAATAAAAATTTATTATTAACAATGATGATGATAACTTTTCTTTTTTTGGTTTCTCACTGAGTTTTAATGTTTCTGTTTTTGTCATGGGAAGATAGGACTTTGCGCACTCCTGCACACATTCTGTAAAACCAGAAAATATTAATGCTATCGAGCACCAAACACGTGATCACCAGGACAAACTGCATGTGGCCCAGACGGCTGAACGACTCTGTGCCGTAGATACTGTACACCTTATACCAGTAGAGTGGCATGCAAGCCACTCGCACCACGAAGAACACCACTGTCATCAAAACTCCATTTAAGATAAACAACGAGCTGTCCTTACGATATCCGAGAACATCCAGGAACCACCTAGGAGGAAAAAGGAGAAACATATTAGAGTCAAAAAGAAACTCAGGTAGATTCCTAGAATGCGTGCATAAAATGGAGATAACCCCTGTTAGTCTTAAAACGAACTGAGGATTATCTCCCGCTTGAAAGAAAAAATATTGTTATTGCTTTATTTTATTTATATATAATGTCTCTATGGGCATCACATTATAAAATATTGTCTCGTCAACATAAAACAAAAAAAAACATTACAGTAATCGGAGCATGAAAAAGTACACATCGTCATCAATAATGAAAAAAAAAACTCTTAATTTAGACAAATTCATGTGAAGAAAAAAAAATCTTACCAGCCCAGCATCGCCATATCACACATCGGCTTGCCATACTTTATACGTAATAGCTCAAATTATTAGAAAGATTTCCTCTGTGAGTTCCCAATACTGACCATTTGATTTATTTTTATCCTCAAACTTGAAAATCAAACGGCACTGCAAAATTGTTTACTTGTACATGACCAATTAAATTGTTAAATAAGTATCCCCATCTTGTCTACAAGAGTATTTTAGACGAATGAAAGCAATTCATTCATTAAGTAGAAAAGGCTCCAAATTGTGATGCCTCTATGTTCCATCTTGCATAACAACCAGATATGGATTAAATTCAATCACCCAAAAATGCATTTCTGACTGGAATAATTTTACAAGAAAACTTAAGATTGATCTATCACGATTTGGACTTAAATCTAGCATCAAATCTAAATATAAAAACAACCATATATCTATATCTCTTTTTTTCTCTTCTAATATATTCTTCATTGACAAACTCTGCCTTGCTCTTTTGTAACCATTCTTTCCCACAATGTGACTTTGAAGAAAATTCAGACAAATATTTTCTAATTGAACAAATGAAAAACTAAAAGGTAATGCTCGTAGATCAGAATACTGCACGAACATCACCTAAACTCCCAAAATGAAAAAAAAAAATGAAAAAAACCAAATAAATAAAAGGAGAAAGTATAACATTTTAACTTTTTTGTACTATTTTCTCTAAATTTGTCAATACTATTTTTAAAGCTGTTAATACTGCTTATATTCTTCATGGCAATGGGGGTGGAATTTTCAAAAAACAAAGATTTTTTTTTCTGTTTAAATTTTCAGCCCTCTAGCTCCATTGGTGCGTCCTGTATGTGCGACACATGGATAGGCAGAATTACTTAAAAACTGAAGAAACCTATAGGAACAATTTCTAACAAAACAAAAAGAATAAAATGAGCCGTGTGCTCATAGTGTACACAGAGTTATTTCCCTTGTTTTTAATGGTCGTTCATTTCTTTGTTTATTATACGAAACAAAGCGAATAAACATTTCTCAGTATACACACACACGAGACCAGAAATACATGCACTGGGCCAATAAATCCTCTCCGCACAGCATCTGTGGGTAGAGGGTTGCAGAGACAATCATACAGGTTGAACAACACTAATCCGGCATTCTGTGGTCCGGCAACCACCATACTCTGGCATGTTTTGAATCTGCCGCCATTAGTTTGTGAATCTGCCACCAGGGTGGCACTGTTAGCATTGCTAAGGTGCCAAACCTTGTTTACACTGCAGCCGAGTGTTTTGGTGACACAGTCCTGTTAATTTCATATATTCAGCTGTATTTTAGCCCTTCCTGGATGTTGACCAAGAGGTGCCGAAGATGGCGCAATTCCTTAAAAAATATAAGCATAAAACATTATCTATGCTTGAAAAGGTGGAGTTACTGAAAAGATTGGATGAAGAAACTTCTGTAAAGAGTTAGTGTGAGTCCTATGGGGCCGAATCGTCTACTATGTATGATTTAAAGAAACAAAAAGAGAAGATTTTAAAGGTTTTTGTTGAAAAAAATGAGTCTTAAATGTCAATTTCTGTAGTTGGGCATTTTCTATAGTCCAGCAATGGCCAGGTCCAAAGCTTGCTAGATGAAAGAGGTTCAACCTGTATTTCAAAGATTTGTCACAGCAATTCAATTTAAATTTCAGGCTGAGATGGAGGGACAAAATTTGCAATTTATATTTAATAACCCAATAAAATAAAGAAATAAATGCCTAAGTAGAAAGCATTCAGAGAGTGCATACCTCCAGTAACGCCACTGTCACTAAAAACTGACCAATCAGGTTACAGATCACAGACTATGCAATGACAACAACTTGTAATAATTATTCATCAGAGACATCCCCCCTTTGAACCGTGATTAAATTAAACACTTGATTATCTCCCTTAGACTGAGTAAATTTTCTCATTACTGTGTTATTATACAATACAATATAACATTCCTTGTGCCATGGCCCAACTTTCCCCAAAATATCATTGAGAACTTTTGGAGATATTGTGCGGAGAGACAAACTGTTTGGTTTGGTTTGCTGGGTTTAGCAGCCTGTCAACCTTTTAGTAGGTCATATAATGCCGGAAAGGGTTTTTGTTGGGATAGTGTTAGTTGTATTGTTTAGTTTTGATGGGGTTGTATTTGGTTTTATCTTTGTGTTTTATGTGTATTTGAGCAGAATAGGTGTAAATAATTGGGAGTATTTTGATGAGATGATTATATTTTCGAGTAGAGTCTTACTTCAGGAATTGAGAGACAAACGGATGGACAGATAGGCGAACATGGGTGAATACATTTTTGCTGGCAGAGGTCAAATTTCTTTCTTGTAAAGCAGAATTTCAATTATATTAGTGCCATTCAGGCTGCCTTCCATATTTTCAAAGCTATATTCTCTCACCCTCATTCCACAGCCATCCATTCGTCAACCACCTGATCACATAATACGGCCACTTCCACTGAACATTTGAATTCTTCATTTTCTGATTCAATGTTTTTTGTTACACTTACCGTTGATTGACTAAGGGTGTGGAAAATTCAGCAACAAGACGATAATTTGCAAAATATGGTAGGACACCGAAATTCTGCAAAAAAAATGAATTCATATATAAATATATATTCATATATAACTTTGAGAAGAGTCATTAACATACCAACTTTTGTACGGACAATTTGAACTCTTCTTCCTATCTTTGAAGGACGAGACCAATAGGAGAGACTCTTTCCTTATGGATATTACAATTTACACGAAGAAGGCCGTAGAATGAATCAGCTTGAAACATTGTGACTACATCGAAGATGGAAAGAAGAGTTTAAATTGTCTGAACAAAAGTTGGTATATATTCATATGTTCAGACAGCAAAGAAAACTTATAAATAAATATTAGGTTTTATTTTACATCATGGAGAATAATGCTAGAAGTGAAAGATTTACTAATGTGATTACATCATTTTTGAAGATTCAATGTATATAGGGATGTAATTCGTTATTATCAGAGGTTTTTGAGCCCTTAATAGAAATGGTGTCTACCCAAGAAGTTAGACTAATTTTCAAGTATGATTTCATATTAAGATATAATGCTGTTGAAGCTGCTCATAACGTCAACAAAGCATTTGGAGTAAACACTACTACAGTGCGAACTGCTTAGCGTTGGTACATTAGGTTTTGATATTCAAATATGGATACAAATAATAAACCTTAAGGGAGGCCGAAACCCATTGTTAATGATGAAGAATCAAAGTAGCAGTTAGAGCACTTTCTGGAGACTTGAGACTTTAAAAGTGACCCTATCTCTTCATGTCAAGACAATAGGAAAGGTTTTGTTTAAATGTGAATTCATCTTTAGTTTTAACTTAGGAATCAGATTTATTACTTTTTCAGATTTTCTGAATTAAACATTTGATGTTGTCCAGTGTGAATCGAGGTTGTGGCTCACTCAGTAACTGCGAATAGACTGATGCCCGCTCAGTGGTTATCTTTGAGTGAATACAAAATAATTCATAGGGCATCTGTACATCTACACCTGACAAAACCCTATTGAATCTCAGATTAGAAATCTCTATGAACATAAATGTGTTGGAATATATTTGATTTAAATGTTGAGTCATCTTTAGTTTTAACTTGGTTATCAGATTTATTACTTTTTCAGATTTACTGAATTAAACATTTGATGACAGTGAGAATTCAGGTTAGGGGTCACTCAAAGTTAATATTAAAAATGGATTATCATTTAAACAAAATATATTAAGAGACAAGTTTCAACAAATTTCACTTAAAAATTAATATCATTTTCAGTGACTGTAACAGTAATATATATATATATATATTAGTCTGGAAAGCTTTGCAGCTTTAAACACTAAAGATGTTGCTGAAAAAATATGTTTCCCTTTTAATATAGAAAGTTTCATATTTATATAAGTCTTACAGTCTTTAAGCATTTAAGATGTTACTACTACTATATATATAAGTGGCCACGCATGATAAGTGCCCAACGAACCATTTTTAAAAATTGATATTTTTTTATTTTTAGAGCTACAATGCTCAGTTTTTTAAAATTATTTTGAAGCTGGAACACTTTGCATTATGATTCATACAGTGTTCAAGCCTGAGCATTGTAACTCTAAAAAATAACGAAAACATCAATTTTTCAAACGTGGTTCGTTGAGCACTTATCGTGACCGGCCACTCATATATATATATGATTACTAATCTTCATCGATTCAGTTCACTTGCTTTTAATTTGCCACAGAAAATGTATAGAGTGGGAAAATCGGGCTGCAATGCAATGACATATACATACCATTACATAAACAATGTCATATGTACCGTTACATAAACAATGACATATACGTATCGTTACATAAACAATGACATATACGTACTGTTACATAAACAATGACACATGTGTACCATTACATAAACAATGACATACCTCTGTCAACGCAGCTAGAAAATCTGAATGAAATTCATTTAGAACTTTTGGAGATATGTTGCAGACAGGAAAAAAAATATTGGTGATATGTTTTTTGGACATAACTACAAGATAATTTAAAAGTAATTGTGCATGGACCTGCTCAAAAATCAGTTCTTCCAGAAAATCTGAATGAAATTCATTTAGAACTTTTGGAGATATCTTGCGGACAGGAAAAAAGGCGAACCAACAGACATGACCAAAAACATGACATACACGTACTATTACATAAACAATACACACGTACCATTACAATGAAATGTAAAAAACAACGATATACACATACCATTATATAAACAATGAAATGTACGAACCATTACATAAACAATAAAATGTACACATACCATTACATAAACAATGAAATGTACGAACCATTACATAAACAATGACATACACGTACCATTACATAAACAATGACATATACGTACCATTACATAAACATATGCATAAATGGATGCCCCATGATGAAAAAAGTAAAACACCTCCCCAATATTTCGGTAATGGACTGTCATGATGATGAGATCTGGAAAGGTAAGAAAAAAAAAAGAAAAAAAAAGGCATGATTTTTCAGGTACATAGACACCCTAATGGGTTACAGATCATGAAATATCATTTGTTTCGGTTACAAAACAGTGCATGATGGGAGACCAGTTTTTTAGCATCTGCTAAGATGAAACGTGCGGAGTGGAAGAACGGAATTAGATTACCAGAAAATTCTTTGTCCACAAACTTTCCTCAGGCAGTCCCACATGCCCCCGCCCCCCCAACTTTAATGAAAGCACAAAAAAGTCATCTTGAAATTATTCAATGAACAAATATTTTTAACATACGTGTGAGTGTGAATGAATGAATGAATGAATGAATTAAATGACCTCGCGAACAAAGATTTTCAGTGATTTTTTTTCCACAGCATTAAATTATAAAAGAAGCCTCACAAGGGAAGTAACTGAATACTTCGAGGCCTCACTTCCTTACAACGGATGGAAAGTAACTGTCCAGTTTACCATTACAGTTACATTGCAAATAGAACCCCCCCCCCCAGTAAAACATGAAAAAATATTTCTTTCTAAAAACTAACAAATTCCAGGAAGATAGGGTCTAACGGATTAAAAGTATAAAAGATTACTGGCGAAAAGAAAATCTTTTTATATTTTATTTTTACTTAGCAGGTGTGAATCTTAACCAGAATCTCTTGACAGGTCAGTGACATCTTTCAATACTTTTAACCCCCCCCTTACATTAGTTGAGTATCTGCGAGGGTCACCCAGAATGAAGGATCTGCGAGGGTCACCCAGAATGAAGGGCCTTCGAGGGTCACCCAGAATGAAGGGCCTTCGAGGGTCACCAAGAATGAAGGGTCTGCGAGGGTCACCCAGAATGAAGAGAGATTTGTTACTTACCAGCAATCATGTAGCCAACAACTATTGCACAACTCGTTCTCACCACAGGGGCATCCCACCTAACAAAGAGAAGAAGAAGAAACTCATTAATTAAGGAATGAATGAGCGAAACACAAGTCTTACAAGAAAATTCAGGAGGAAAACTATTTTTGTACACTTCATCACATTAATTAAAAATTACTCCAAAGAAATTATTCAATGAACAAATATTTTTAACATAAATATGTTTAGTAGTAGTATTATAACAAATACAAATCATATATAAAAAAT
>VCCN01003952.1:1284331-1296180 GCA_006491835.1 Architeuthis dux
AACTTCAACGGCAATTAATTATTCCTAGTCGATAAAACACGCATTTTTTTCCTTATTTTATTCACTTCTTTCAATCAACAAGTCTGTTTATTGGAGTTATACATTTATTGATATTAATTGGACAGATCTTTAGTCGATATAAGCCCCCACTACTGGGCACTGGCACTATGAAATTGATCTGATCTATGGAGTGATACAAAAAAAATCTATACCGATCCCAAATTAATATCAGGAACGACGGCGGTGTTTTATTTCATTAAATAAATAAAAGAAATCTTGATTTAAAATCCAGGGAGCTAGGATTAGGTGTATGATTTGACACATCGACATCTACAGGGTCGTGTAGCGGAGTGCCAAAACAGGATCATTCTGACACTCCCACCCGCACGAGGTCGATGACACAGAGGGAAAAGGAGTGAAACGAGGAATGGGGAACAGAAAAGGAAGAGATTTCTTTTTCGATACTCAAAGATTAATTAAGGGTATTTAAAGGGTTTGGGTTTTTTTTTTAAATAGACGTGTGGGGTGGGTACGATGGGTTAACAAAGATAAAATCAGGAAATAAAAGAAGATTCTGATTTTTAGTCACAGCAGCTGCTGTGAAAGGAACGAATGAATGAACAACCAGGGTTGCTAGACAGTTGGATCCCTTCTGGCTAAAAACAAGCTAAAAAAAAAAGAAATGGCCAAAATTGTTTATGGAACCAATTTTTTCCCTATTAGATGAAGTATTGTAAATTATCAATATTAATTCTTTTACATTTTTTTATGTCAGTATTAAACCTTCATATTAATTTTTCAGTTGCCTTTTTTTATTTTTAAAATCGCAACTTTACGATGACGACCCGGAATAAATCTGGCCATTTAAAAAGAAATATTAGTAAGTTTGAAAATGTACAATTTGTACGGAAGTCTTAGTGCTTGGGTTGTAAAATTACTATGAATACATACATCTATACGCATATAGATATATCTTATAAAAGAAAGAATATACATAACATTCGTAGCTATAAATGAAAAGAATTAGCCGATTTTAGCAATTTTTAAAGACTAATCTAAAACAGCTATAATAGCAACTGAAAAATTACGTTGAAGGTAAATTGTATGGAAATGATTAATAATAATTATTGTTTATAAAACATTGCAATAATCCAATAGACACCAAACATAAGAATTTATTAAAAATAATACTATTGCAACAAAGTCAACATGGCCAAAACGAAAAGTGCTTTTTAAAAAAGGCCAGATTTGTCAAGTTTGGCCATAAAATGGCTAAAGTGGCAACCCTGAAATGAACGAACGAAGAAAAAAGCTGACGATGGGCCGTCCTCCACCTTACGAACGACCAGGGTTGCCAAATTAGCTATTTTTAGCTAGATCTGGATTTTTTTCCCCCAATTAAGCCGATAAAAATCTTCGATAGCCGAAAATCTGGCCATTTAAAAAAAAAAAAATATTAGTAAGTTTGAAAATGTACAATTTCTATTAATTTGTTCCGAAGTCTTAGTACTTGAGTTGTAAATGACTATGAATACATGCGCACACACACACACACACACACACATATATATATATATATTATAAAAGAAAGAATATATATAACATTCGTATCTATAAATGAAAAGAATTAGCCGATTTTAGCCATTTTTAAAGACAGTATTAGCTATAAATAACGAACCCTAGTTGGCAACACTGCGAACGATGTTGTCACACTCCTAAGTCTGCACAGACAGATTGACACATGATGTGACAAGACAAGTAGTACATGTGTCAGGATTTAATAAATGCATTTGTAAACAGGAGAGAAACGGGGGGGGGGGGCAATTTACATAGAGACCCGAGGGGCACAATTTTGAAAATATAAACAGAATAAAAAAACAATAAGGGAAAAGAAAAATGTTCTGTTATTAATTTATGAATAAAAAATAAAGAGGGAACAAATACAAATTGCAAGCCAATAAATATATGATAATCAATCGCATTGGGAATCCGCCAATTGATTGCATTCTTGCGACTAATTTCTATTAAATATTACTTACTCATCAATAAAATAAATAATCACATCTCATATCGAATACACAATATACAAAATAAGATCATTACGAAATAAATACCAAATCTATAGACACTGTTTTAAGAAAACGAGATAAGCATCCTTTATTGAATTAATATTACTATACTGCATATTATTTTAATAGGTATATTTACCTGGGGTTTTTTAAATATATATTCTGTTGTGTTAACACAATAAATAAATAGAAAACCTGTGACCTTTGGTTACGAAAAAAATAATGAAAAATAATACACGCACTCCTGGGACACGTTAACCCTTGCTGTGGTGTTGTGTCGTTTATTCTTTTTAATTTTTAAAAATCGTAGAACACATTTCACAACGGGAACGTGGTGAAAAATAAACCTTTTTTAACTAGTGAATTTAGCTCAGTTAAAAAGAGAGTCGCTTAAGACACAAAAGGGGTTAATATAAACCCTTTTCCAACCGAGGGTACGTAAAAAGAAAGAAAGATAATCATCCCACGTTTCTTCGAATATCGCCTTTTTTTTTAACCGATTTCTTTTGAAAATGTAAAGGACGAATGAAATATTTAAGAAGAATCAAATTGGAATTACTCCTTGGCCCCTAAAAAAATTAAATAATTAGCACGATATCAGTGTCTGTGCTGTGTGTGTAAAATCACCTGTAATTATAATGAAACGTAGTCTTGTTTTCTTAGAGTATGAAGAGCAGAGAAAGGTGGATATAGATGATGCTAGCGATAATAATAACAGTGTGTAAAGCCACTGGGAGCAAGTCAGTAAAAGATAGACGAAGTGAGACAATACAAATTATAATTGAAAAGAAGCGGGTAGACGAGGAGATTATTGTGGGTGTTGTTATTGTTGTTGTTGTTGTTAAAGCAGCTGTTATATATCCCTACCTACCTGGCTATGTTCCCACAGTATACACAAGCACCTGGCCTTCTGCTCCGTTGTTGGGAGTGGAGCACTTGATTGAGAGTTACCTCCCCTTGCCAACAAGCCTCGTGGCCAGTTTGTGAATGAGTTCGAGGGGGCGAGGGGGAGGAGAAGGAAGTAAAGAGAACAGGATTTCTTGGTTAAGTCAGTCGGGGGAGGTATATTACAAGCAGCAACGAGAAGCAAACGGAATTTTAATTTTTTTTTAAATTTATTAAATAAAAAATGTATTCAAATTAAAATGACCCTACGGGCATCTCCATATACAATTTACATTAAAAAAATAATACTTATTCAACATTAAAATATACATTAATTCAAGTGATAAAAATGTGTATGAAAAACGTCTTAAAAAAATTATAAGTTATCAGTTCAGAGTAACATTTTACCAGGCTCATTTCTTTTTTTTTTTGGTATGAACAAAATGGACGAACATTTCAGCGTGAAATAGACACGTGAGAAATTTTAAAAGATGTTCGATACTTATTTATTAAAGGGCGAATTTAAACAAAAAAAAAAATAATTTTCCATTCTAAATTTCGGAGAAGAATAATTTTTTTCATATGATTCCTACCTCACCTTTTATTAGTTTGATGATTTATCTATTTTATATAATCATGCTTTCATTGATTTTTAACAGATTTTACAGATAGGTCCCTGGAGATACTAATTATGTTCATCTTTTTTTAGAATAATATCCAGGAACTGCTGGAACGCAACTCTTACTTTGGGATTAAAAAAAAACAATATAATTATTTTTTTCAGAAATCTTTTAATTTTATTTGATTAATTATAATTCAGGCTTTTGATCTGTTAAAAAAATGTTTTTCACTCAATATTATTTAAAAAATATATTTTTCATCATTTTTATCAATTTATTCCGATATTTTATACATTTTTGAATTGCATATTTTTTATTCTATGTCTTGGTCTGACTGAAACTTATATAAAAATATTTTAACAAGGATGAATAATTAAATATAGTAAAATGATGAAAAAATATTTACTGCAAGTATTTTTAATATATTTTATTCTGTTTTTTGTTTATGTATATTGACTGCTATTTCAAATTATGGGAGCTGCAGGCGACAACATGCCTTTTTTTGCATGGCACAGCTGTCATGCTTTTTAATCTTGTTTATTTTTCCACTCAAATATATGTGTACTGAATTGTCTACCATACATTTTTTTAAATCAGATGACGCTTACACGCTTGAAATTTTTTTGAAGCTTTTGTACAGAGGTTTGGGCAATTATTTCGTTTTTGTGTCCTCATAACTTTTTAAACATTGTCGAAATAGACTACGGATGCACAAAAAGTCAAAAAATATTTTAGTGTCTTTAAAAAAACAAAAGACAGTAAAAGCCTCTTTTTTCGCCACAATATTGGGAAGGTGGTCCCTGGTCACTGATTGAAAATTAAATTGTAAGGTTTCACACCCCCACCCAATCAATGTTAAAACAGGTGCACAGATAAAAAGAAATATGAGAATTAATGAGAAAAACAGAATTTGGATTATACACTATTATCTGCTGTAACCATGATAATAATATTGAATATTAAATAATCCTAAATACTACACATTAAATAATATTGAATATTAAATAATCCTAAATACTACATATTAAATAATATTAGATATTAAATAATCTTTAATCTTAAATAATAAATAACCTTAAATAAAATATTAAATAACCGTAAATATTAAATAACCTTAAATATTAAATAACCTTAAATACTACCTATTAAATAATATTAAATACATATTGAATTAAATATATACTTGGTTCTGTTTGATCCCTTTTGTGTATCTGTAGTCGATTTCAACAATGGTTAAAAGTTATGAGGACACAAAATGAAAGAATGCCAAGGTGCGTAGTGATTAATTAAAGAATTTAGGGTTTGGGTAGGGTGGCCACATGTCCGGCTTTTAAGCACTCAGTTCTCTATCTGGCGTGATGTCACACCGGATGTTAATCGGTCCTCCTTTTTGTGGTCAGACTGAAAAACCTATTAAAATGACCCCAGAGATATACTTAGAATAGTGAGAAGTGAAAGTCATAAAACAGTGGGGAGTGTAATAAAAAATATGTTAACGGTTGTTAACTGTTAATGTATTTTTAATCAAAGTTGTTGCCGTTATCAACACTGCTGATGGGATGCAGTTTTGAGTCACGTTGTCAACAAGTGAGAGAGGGTCAGTCAGTATAGCGAGGGCCGATTTTTCTTTTTGTGAAATTTTACAAGAATTCCTACAAAATTGCATTTATATACTAAAAAGATATTTCATAAATCAACAATTCTTCTAAGTATTTTGTATATTTTATACAAAACTTTTATATATTTACAACACGTCCAAGAGCGTCAATTGGTGCACTGCGTAAATATCTACTTCAGAGGTGCAACATTTCAAGACTATGAATTGTGAATTGAAATCAGAAGTTGGGACTGGGTGGCCAGATGTCCGGCTTTACACTGGACAGTCCGTCTGGCGCAAGGTCGCACATGATGTTAATTTGTCCTCCTTTTGGTGGTCAGACTGAAAAACTTATTCAAATGACCTCAGATATACTTAGAACAGTGGGAAGTGAAAGCCAATGGCAACTACATATAATAAAAAAATATGCTATAGTTTTGAGAAGGGTCATTAATATTGAAATGGTTCTTCGGACGATTAAACTCCTTATTATTTGTGTTGTAAACATGACGTTTCGGCCGATCAGTTGTTAACTGCTAATGTATTTTTATTACATGTTGTTGCCGTTGTCAACACTGCTGATGGACCGCAGTTTAGAGTCACATTGTCAACAAATGGGAGGGGGTCAGTCAGTATGCTGAAGGCCGATTTAGTTTGGAAAAATCGGATTCATATATTAAAGTGATATTTGATAAATCAACAATTCTTCTTCTGAGTATTTTGTATTTTGTATAGAAAACTTTTATATATTTACAACTCATCAACAACACGTCCAAGAGAGTCTGTCTTTCAAGTCTTTCTTTTCAGTCTCCTTTTTTCATGAATGAATGATAATTAATTGAATAAAACTGAACAATTCCTGAAAAGCATATTATTTTACTTAATTTTCCTGTTTTTTTAATCCCAAAGTAAGAGTTCCATTCCAGCAGTTCCTGGATATTATTCTAAAAAAGGTAAACATAATTAGTATCTCCAAGGATATATCTGTAAAATGTGTAAAAGATCAACAAAAGCAGGAGTATATAAAATAGATAAATCATTCAATTAATACTATGTAGGAACATATGAAAAAAAATTGTTCTTCTCTGAAATTTGGAATGGAAAACTATTTTTTTTTTTAAATTCGCCCTTTAATAAATAAGTATCGAACATTTTATTAAAATCGAATAATATGCTGATTTTTGCCAGATTTAAAAAAAAATTCTCACGTGTCGATTTCAAGCTGAAATTTTCGTCCATTTTGTTCATACCTATAATAAATCATATCTTTGCTTTAACACCCGTTGCTTCCTGTTGCAAAAGGAAGCAACAAAAAGCAAATGGAATGTTTTATACAGGTTTGTGGTGATTAATTAAATAATTTAGGGTTAGGGATCAAGAGCAATTGTTACTGTCAATAAATGTGATATCTTTGCTTCGCTACTTGTATTTTACCACAACCTTAAGTAAGTAGTGTAAAATTCGCCAAATGAATGAAAAAGCAAATAAAATAGAATAATAAAGAGAAAGAAAACAGTCTGGTTAGTTGCTCAATAGAAACTGACATGTGAACAATGTCTTTTGGCAGCATACCGTGTTGGGGGTGATAAATTACAAAATTGGAAAAAGGGCTGATCAATGAATAGGGTTCAATTTTCAATGTAAGCTTATGCTAAATTAGTCATTAGTTTGTGCTTGCATGTTTTTTTTGAAAATTCAGACATTTTTTAATTGATCACAGCATATATGGGTGATTCATAATTTCCCTTGGAATGTTAGTTTTAATTGTTTTCTTCATGAAACTTAATTTAATTTGACAAAAACCAAAGTTGTTATGCAGTTTATTTATTGCCATCACTGAACCACGTGACGTGACATTCCTGTTTTCAGAGTTAGGGTTTGAAAATAAAAAATGATTAAAATTAAATTAAAATTCATGAAGAAAACAATTAAAACTAGCATTCCAAGGGAAATTATGAATCACTGCCACTCATATATGCTGTGTTGGGGGTGATCAATTAAAAAGTTGGAAAAAGGGGGGATCAATGAATAAGTTTCTTCTCTCGCCTTTTGTTGGAAGTGATCACAAAAAACAAGTGTAAATGCTGCTGGACACAAACTAAGGGATCAATTTAGCATAAATTTACATATCAAATTGAACTCCCTCACTAAAAACCTATTTAGGAGGGGATTTTGAAAAAAAGAAAAAAAAACAGTATTTTTCTAGACATAAGAAATAGTAAGTGTTGAAATTTTCAGCCCTCTAGCTCCACCGGTGTGGCCAGTACGCATGATACATATATAGCCAGCCAGACCAGCTTAAAAGCTGAAGAAAGTTTTGGTGACAGTTTTGGTTGACGGTTTCTAATATTCTACATCCTCCAATAGTTAACCCATTAACTGTCAAAGGTGGTGAAGAGTACCTAGTTATCCATTGCAAGATAAAAGCCCTTGTCCATTGCAAGATAAAAGCCCTTGTCCATTGCAAGATAAAAGCCCTGACTCACAGATAGAACTGAGTTGCCATCAATCGCAATAAAACAAAAATTCTATTGAGATAGCCATAGAATTGCAATAACGGAAATTCCTGTCATTCGCAGTACACAAGTTAATTAATTCCCAAGAATCGACCAGATGAGAATTCCTGTGACAAACTAACGGTAATACGAAAAGCTTCTTTTGATGTCAGGTCAAGAACATTATTGTAGGTATCTTTTATTACTTACTAGTTTAACCATGCCGTCAAAAAATGATGGCAGATATGAAACATATGGGTACACATTGCATTTTATATACGTGGATAATAGAGATTTGAATTGCAGTGAGCTTGGAGAATATATGGATACATATTGCAGTTTATATACGTGGATAATAGAGATTTGTATTGCAGTGAGCTTGGAGAATAGATGGATACACATTGCATTTGATAAACGTGGATAATAGTGATATGCATTGCAGCGAGATTGGAGAATATATGGATAATAGAGATTTGTATTGCAGTGAGCTTGGAGAATATATGGATGCACATGGCATTTTATATACGTGGATAATAGAGATTTGAATTGCAGTGAGCTTGGAGAATAGATGGATAATAGAGATTTGCATTGCAGTGTGCATATGGATACACATTGCATTTTATATACATGGATAATAGGGATTTGCACTGCAGTGAGCTTGAAGAATAGCGTTCTGTTGAGCACAAATGGATTTTTTAATTTTTTTTATTATTATTATTTCAATTTAGTATCTTTATTACATCATCAGAGAATAAAATTCTATTTTATTACGTTAGTTGCATCTTTTAACGTTACAGAAGATATCTGCATATTGCTAATTATTATACGTGTGGATTTTTATTAGATTAGATGAAGTATTGTGAATCCTTTATTTCTGATCCACACTGTTTACTCACTGCCATAGAGAAGATGGACAGATTTGAGTCGCAATTAAACAAAAAGCAACTAAAAATTGGCACAATTGTACAATCGTGGACCCAAATCTGACTCGCTTGAATAGGTCACCATAGATCTAACATCGCCTGTTGGGTCACACGATACATCAAGATGACAATCACCACCCACCAGACATTTATGTCCGGGAGTTGAAAAGAATGAAAAAGGAAAAGGTTAATCTTTTGTTTGACATACATAAACCTATGTCGTTGGCAGGAGGCCTACGTTCACCGAGGGGGCTTTCTAGTTGAATTATTATTATTACGTGACAACTGTTGACCCGGCCAAATGGAGAATCAAGCCCCGTTCTTGGAGTGTTCAATGGTGTTGGGATATTGGAGGTTTACTGGCGCGGCCTGTACAAGTGATACATATATAGCCAAACCAACTTGAAAACTGAAGAAACCTATTTTGACAGTTTTGGTTGATGATTTCTAATAGTGTCACATCCAATATAACGGGAAATAATTGGGTTTTTACTAAAGGTTTTGTCTTTTTCTTTTCTTTTCTTTGTAATCTTTGGTGTGCGATACCGAAATTAAAAACCTGTCTTTTTACAGAAGGGGGTACAAGGGACTGAGAGGCCACACATATACGGTAGAAGCAAATAGAAGTAGATTGAATATCAGAAAATTATTTTTTAGCAATAGAGTGGTGGGACTTTGGAATAGATTACCGAAATGCTATCAACAGATGTAAATGATTTTAAGAAGAATTATGATGTTTATTACACCACCGCAAAGGTTTAAGCCTTAGATATTGTGTAAATATGATTGTTATGATATGCGCTTGTATATACAAATTGTATACTTTTTTTTTTTTAGACTAAAATAAAAAGGCCATGTTTCGAAAAGGGAGACCATTACATTTTTGGTGATTTCAACCATTGCCTATTTATGCTATGGAGGACCAATCGCGTGAAAATCTGTTTTTTTCTTTAGAAACTGGTTTATTGTGTGCAAAGATTTTTTTTTAATAATACAAAGACCAATCGTGTATTTCTTTTGAATAAATCTTTTCTTCTTTAAATTCAGAAATGACCCCAACTAAGGTTAGTAAACATTGTAATTAAAATTCTTTCAGATTTTTTTTACGCGATTGGTCTTTGTATTAAAATTATTTAAAAAAATCTTTGCAAACAAGAAAAAAGAAAAATTCTCCACACTACAGAAACCAGTTTCTAAAGCAGGTGATTTTTACATGATTGGTCCTCCGTAGCAGAAATAGACAATGGTTGAAATCACCGAAAATGTAATGGTCTCCGTTTACAAAACATAGCCTAATAAAATGTTCTAAAATGTTTTGTTCTTTATCATCAGATTACATACCATGAATTCGACAAGGTACAACGTATTTTGAACCTAGACGATTTCCTGGTGTGTAAAAAGAGCAAAAGACAGGCTTTTAATTTAATCGCATTCATTCCTAATGAATATATTTTTTAATAAAAAGATTTATACTTTTTGGAGCCTTTGTATTCTGGTTAAACACCCCCACAAGTTTATGTATATCACACCAAATATTACAAAGAAAAGAAAGACAAAACCTTCAGTAAAAACCCAATTATTTCCCAGTTACCTTGCAATGTTATTTATCTTACAATCTATTTCTCCCTGATCTTTGGTAGCAGTCAAAGACAGAAACCAAACACTCGCTTGTGCACAGGTTCAATAGTGTTACTTTACATGCATAAATATGCATGGTTCCCACCTGGGCCGCAACACAGTTAAAACACAGAAGTTTCATGTGTTTTTCTCTCCGGGATGTTTTGCATGCGAGAACGTTTGGACAAATTATAGTAGGCACATTTTTGTGGACAGTTTGTTGTCAAGTTATATTTTTGTGTATTGTTTCAAAGGTTATTTTTTTTTTAACTAGAGTCTTGCGACTTTGGTGAAAAGACAGGTGGCCCCTGTTAGGGGGTTGGGGTGGGGGATCTTACCCCTCTGCACGGGGATGCAGTTGGCGCATTCTAGGCCCCACAATTAGAGGGTTCATCATTGCCACCACCTGGCTGCTGGAAGCGCTGACCGAAAAGAAAACATTGCTGAACCCTAGAAGAATATGTCTTTTTACAAAGATGTGACGATGACAGAGTTGTACCCTGATCTGAAGTCAAGTCATTATTGTTTAGCTGTCTGAACCTGAAAGACTCGTTCAGGTGTCAGGACAGTAAAACGATACTTGCCAAATTCCTCGCGAACAGTAAAAAGACAACAGTAAAAAGTTAAGTCACTATTGTTTCGCTGTCTGAACCTGAAAGACTTGTTCAGGTGTCAGAATAAATAGTTTTCTGGAGTTAATATATTTCAAACTTTCGATTCATCATTTTTAATACCAGAATCGTGACTGATCCTCCATTTTGCCAGATCAACAGACGTCTTGCAATAATAATACAATAATACATATATAGTTTTGAGAACGGTCATAAATATTCAAATGGTTCTTCGGACGATTGAACTCCTTGTTATTTGTGTTGTAAACATGACGTTTCGGCTGATCTATTCTTCAGCCTTCTTCAGGTGTAAAATCCAAGTGTGATGGGTTAAACAGAAGTTTGGAGAGAGAATGGCGACCATCTTCCTCTCTGGGAGGAAGTCCAGATTATTGACAGAGAACGATGTTGGAAGCAGAAAAAACTCAAAGGAGGCGGCTCACATCAAAATGTCGACTAAATGCATTAGCCAGACAAGTGCGGATTTCAACCCGATGTGGCTTCCACTTCAACAAATCTAAACCCGACAAGACAAAGACACAGAAACACCCGAGCCAACACACTCGGATTTTACACCTGAAGAAGGCCGAAGAGTGGAGCGGCCGAAACAATGTTTTTACAACACAAATAACAAGGAGTTCAATAGTCCGAAGAACCATTTGAACCTTTTTGTATGTTAAACGAGACCGAATTACAAGATATTTCCAGTTGCCAGTTTTCTGAAATTGTTTTGTTTATGGGGGCAAAACCCCTCTGATGAAGTGATCATATATGGTGCCTGACCAAAAAAGTGACCGAAAGTGGAAAAAATTAAAAATTAAAGTAGAAAGTTAAATAAAACATAGAATTAAAGAATAACATTCAATATAATGAATAAATACAAAAAAAATTCATATTGACCAAACAAATAACACCTCTGGGTTGATTTTAAAATGTTATTGTGCAGGCAAAAAACAGGCTAATTTAATGGGGTGTGCACGTATGCCTCAAAAGAGTTTCTGTCTTTGCTCAAGCATAAGTGTACTTTGGTGC
>VCCN01003952.1:1354603-1366926 GCA_006491835.1 Architeuthis dux
ATATCAATATCTTTTTAAATAATCTTTATTCTGATATCGGACTTACCAATTTTAACTACCATTTTTCTTATTAGTTTAATCCCCGCCCAACTACAATGAAGCTGGCTTAATGAGACAATTAAATGCTATCAAAAAAAAGCCTATTTCATGTATATATTACAAGTATATTAAAAAATCATCTAAATAGCCATTTCTGACATCTAGAAACAACAAAAAACATCCAGATTTAGATGAAAAACATCTAAATTGGCTATACTGAACAACACACGCCGCTTGGGTCAGCCGTAAACCGACGCACTGTCGTACGACTGTAATGTACTATGAAAAGAGAGAGCAATACGGCAAACGTAGACAATTAGATCAGCCAAAATAACTTTTTATAAATTGATAAACATATAAGGATCCCTTTAATCGAAATATGCTTAAAAAGCTTCTAAACTTTCACATTTTTAATACATTGATTTTAATTCAACTCAGAGTTGCCATTTTGGCCACTTTATTGCCAGATTTGCCATTCTGCCCTTTTTGAAACGCAGTTGGCCATTTTTTTTAACTTTTGGCCACTTTTGGCATTTTTCTTTTCCTACGAACATTCTATTTTTAAAAAAAGAAAAAATATTTATAATAATGTTTTGTTGCTTTCCATGCATAACACGTTTCAGGAAATTTGTCAATTTAAAAAAAGAAAAATGTTTTTAAGGTTTTAAAGGCGGTTCTATTTACAATGTAATTGTAATGCTAAACTGGACCCTTATTTTCTGACATTCGTACAGAACAAAAAAGTTGAATTTGTTGCAGTATTATTTTAATTAATTCTTATTTTTGTTGTGTACTGCAATATTGCAATGTTTTATAAACAATCATTATTATCAATTATTGTCCATACTTTTTCAGTTGCTTTTCATCGCACCTTTACTCAGGCCGTAAAGTTGCGATTTAAAAAAAAAAGTAACTGAAAAATTAAGATGAAGGTAAATATCTAAAAAAAATTTTAAAATTAATACTGATAATTTACAATACTTCAGCTAATAAAAAATAAAAAATAAAATTTAAATAAGTTTAGCATTTGGCAATTTTTGGCCATTATTTGCGTGTGTTTGGCCAGAAACGTCTGCAACTATCTAGCAAACCTGACTCAGAGTTGCCAAACAGTTGGAGACGTTTCTAGCCAAAATCACACAGAAAAAAAAAACATTGCAATACTGCAGTACACGCAAAAAATAATTTATTAAAAATACTACTGCAACAAAGTCAACTTTTTTCTTCTATGACAGAAAGTAAGTGTCTAGTTTAATATTATAATTACATTGTAAATAGAACCCGCACATAACCTTAAAATAAATGACATTTTCCAAACTGACAAATTTCTTTTCTCATGGATGAAAAGCACAACAAATTACTTACAAAAAATTTTATTTTCTATTTTTTAAAAATAAAACGTTCAAAGAAAAAAAAAAAAAATGGCCAAAAATTTAAATATTGCCAAACCAAAAAGTTGATGGCCAAATGCTTTACAAAAAGGCCAAATACGTGAGATTTGGCCACAAAATAGCCAAAATGGCAACCCTGTCCTGACAGCTGCCGTCAACGGGCTCTCTTTTGTCCAGTAATGTCTATTACAAACACGTGTGTGTCTGCTAATGTCGTTTTCACAATATTCTACTTCCTCTTTTATTTTTCATAAATGTTTATAGTAATCCAATTGTTTTATTCGGTGCTTGCCACCTTCCTTGGACTTTTAGCTGTTTGGCTATTAATATGCATCCTCTATCGCGTGAGCAGAGGATTTTTTCGCAAAAAGAAAGGAAAAAGACGACAGAAACCAGTTTCTGTTATGATTGTCGTTGGTTCAGGTAAGTAAAAACAACTTGTTGTACTACAATAACAAGTACTTATAATACTAACCCTGACTTACCCTATTTACTAGTGTATAATGCGAGAAATACAATATATAAAAAAATCAGTGTCAAAATTAGGGGTAACCTTATACTCGAGTGTAAAACAACATATATTACTGATATTTTTAGCTACAAAAAATGGGGGTCGCATTATATTCGAGCACGCACTGTACTCTAGTAAATACGGTATTATTTCATTAAGGTATATTTACTCTGACTATTCGTTTACTACGATGTAGATATAGTTTATTAATGCTATTAATGCTGCCAAAAATGTCCTTAAAAGAAATATTCCTGATTTCTTTTGAACTTGGGGATCAGTGAATTTTTTTTTTTTTTAGAATAAATGTCCTTGACATGAGAACTTGAATTTTCAATTTGACAGTCAAGGTCTCGTCTAAAAATATTTTAAGGTAATCTTTGCTTTGACGTACGTAAAACCTACTGCGGTGTTTAATAGCCAACATAGGCTACAAAAGTCATTAATTAGGCTCTAAAAGGTATACGTTTTAATTAATAAGTATAATTAAATAACATATTCATCAGAAATTACTGCAATAATGTAATTAAACGGATGTCTTTATCAGATTTGCCTAAAATAAAATCGTCAGTTTTTTTTTGTTTTTTTTTTAAACGTCAGATGCACTTTTTCGATCGCACTTTGACGAGTTCACGATGCGCAATCGCTTACTTTTTTAATTACATTGCATTCATTTCTGATGAATATCTTGTTTAATTATACTTATTAATTGAAAATATATCCTTTTTGGAGCCTCCCCTTTGCTGGTTAAACACCGTTATAGGTTTAGTACCTCAAAGCAAAGATTACCAAATTTAAACACTACAACAAGTGGTTTCTTCTTAACGTTTTTGCTCCATGTCCTCATTACTAGGAGAAACAAATCTTAATTATATATCATGTGGCAAATTCTTTGTAAAAAAATATTTGTACATGAACTTTTAAGGGACTTAAATTATTAATTTCTTTATTGGTTGAGATTTAGTGATGCAATTACTTTATTGCTTTTACCTCGCCAACTTAATGAGTTACTGATTGTGGAAATAGTGAAATTCTAATTAACCCTTTATAGCATCGTCAGTCCGATATATCGGAATCGATAACGTAGCCAAAAACACTACAACACAGGCGATATATCGGCCTAAAAAGGCCAGTCGGACCAGCTTAAAAACTGAAGAAACCTTTGGTGACAGTTTTGGTTGACAGTAGTGTTTTTTTAGTTTTTTGCTATATGGTCAAAAAGGCCATATCGCTAAAAGGGTTAATAGTATTATTGTAATTAGGATTTAATCAGTTAAGCCAAAGAATGGTGGGGTTTTTTTTTCGCTCTTCACACCCAAATTCCAAATTGCCCCCCTTGTGGGGGCGAACGTCCCACCTTCAGAATGACTGCACTGCAATCGATAACTGTCTGGGCCGAATGTTAACATTGATTGGGGCCCAGTGCATAAACATTCCTTGGGGACGCTTTTAGTTTGTTTTTTGCATCTAGCTATTATTTTCAAACAAAAATGAAATATTCATAATTATGATGTTTAAACGTAAAGTCCTCACTGGATGGATCAATAATCTATATCTCTATGTAACATAGGCAATTGTGACGTTTCCCGTTTCAAAATGACAAAGAAGCAGATGACATTTTTAAATTCAAAATGACTGGAGGACGTGTTCATTTACCAGGGAAAAAAAGAAACGTTGTACCTAAACGTGGTTGGCCTACTGAACCTACATCTAATTGTCCCATTGCAAGTAACAAGAGATGTTGTTTTTTTTTACCTGAACTGGAAATTTCATTCAAGGAGTTGAAAACCTAACCCCCAAACCTACCTACCTACCAAGTCTCCCGCATTTTGAAGCCAAGTGCTGTCTCTCCCCCCTCCCTACGCACACATGTAATGAATTTGTATGAATCTCCCGCATCGCATTGAAAAGAAATATGCCTGTAAACATTTCCCCCCTCCTATTTGCTAACATACCAAGTCACCCGCATTTTGTTGATTGTCTTGGTTTTCAATTATATTAAGATAGGTTTTCAATACACTAACATAGCTGTTTTAGAGCTTCTAGAATTGAAAATTTACTTCGCCTCCCAACCATGGTGGGGGTTCGCATTTTTTTTAGGAAATCTTCCCCCCTGAGAATTTGGCAGGTCTGCTAAACCCCCAAACTTAGCTACTAACCCCTAAAAAATGCAGCTTGTCGTCTGCTTCTGTGACTTTTAAATTTGCCGCTGGAGGAGTTGCGACCATTTTGAAACGGGAAAGGTAACAATAGCCACACAATAAATAAATCCTCAAACAAATTGAAACGCAATTTTATCGTGAAATGAATTTGTCAAAGAACTTTCCTTGCTTTTCTCCGGATGCAAACCTGTGAATAATGTTACTAAAATCCAAATTTCGTTATAAATCTGCCTCGATACTCCTTTTCGTTTCGTGGCAGAAGGACCTGATTTATCCCATTGAATCAATTAACATCATTTATTTAATGTTGTTATTCTGATTTATCCCATTGAATCAATAACAACATCAATGATTTGATTGTTGTTCTGTTGTGTGTGTGGGGGGGGGTATCCCGGAATTAACACCTGTTTTCAACAGCTGATTGCTCATCTCCTCGTAGTTTAACGTCTCAACTTTCTTTTTTAGTTAATCACGTGTTGATTCCCTTTTTTCCATTCAGACGTGTTTTTGTGGGCTTCATTTTAATGTTTTAGAGAAATAAAGTTTGACACACCCATAGCATTTGGGAACAATTTAGGGAAGGTGGTCCCAGTAGCGTAGCACGGGGCGCAAGTGTGAAGGGGCGCAAAGTCTACAATATATATATATTTTTTAAATCCCGGAATAAAAGTCACGGAACAAAAGTCACAATGTAGCGTTACCCTGAGCTATAGAAAAAAAACAAAGTCACAACTTTGATTTTTCTGTGTAGAAAAAAAATTTGTTTAATAAAATAAGTAATATTTTAATTCAATTTATACTAATTAAATGTTATAGTGTGACTTTATTTTAGGCCTATGTAAGGTGGTATTTAATTCTTGAGAACCCTTGCTACGCCACTGGGTGATCCATATTGTAAAGTTTAACACTCACCCGAGCGAGTACTACTGTTATCATTTTATTTACACTCCAGTATAATGCTACCCCCAAATTTTGATACTGACTTTTATTTTTTACATTAAATTTTTCGCATTATACACGAGTAAGTAAATCTTCGTGTTTTCAATAAATAAGACCTTCGTTTCTTCTAGAAATGTGTCAGTTTTGAGAAAAATTAATTTTTAAGGTCTTAGTTGGGGTGGTCTATAGTTTACAATTGTTTTACCATAAACCGAATCTTGACCAAAAAATCGTTCACACATTTAAAATAAAATCTTTTTTTTATAATGACATGGATGGATGGAATGTTTTTCTTACGCCCTCCCCCGCAAAATAAATATTTAAAATCCTAATCCTTTTGGTTTTAACCATTTCTTTAATAATTCCACAGGTGTTGACAACTAAATTTTTTTTTTTTTTTACTAGAAGCGAGTACAACTGTACAATGAACTGAGAGGCCACACATATACGGTAGAAGTAAATAGTAGATCAGATATCAGAAAACTATTTGTTTAGCAATAGAGTGGTACTGGTAGGACTATGGAATAGTGCTATCAACAGATGTAATTCATTTTTTAAATGAATCGATATTTATTACACCACCGCAAATGTTTACTTTACGGTCTTCGATATTGTGTGATCATTGTTATGTGTGCCTCTATAACATGTTAGAACATTTTATTTTAGTGTGCAAAAAAAGGTATACAATTTGTATATACAAGAACCCATATCTACACAATAGTGACAATCTAAGCCTTAATGCCTTAAACCTTTTGCGGTGGTGTAATAAACATCATAATTCTTCTTAAAATCATTTGCATCTGTTGATAGCACTACATTAATTCAGGTATATATCCTAAAGTCCCACTACTCTATTGCCAAAAAATAATTTTTCTGATATTCCATCTACTTCTACCGTATATGTGTGGCATCTCAGTCCCTTGTGCCACCTTAGTGTACAGGGTTACACAAATTGTATACTTTTGTTTTCACACTAAAATAAATCTTCCAAAAGTGCCTTCTTGAATGTTCTGTGAGTAAAGCAAGGTGCCTGAATAAACTATGATTGTTTTACCCCCTAAAATAAATGGTCTGGGCGCACGACAGGTTGTTGTACGACAATTCTAAGGGAAACATTTTGATTTGAAAAAATGTTGGGTATCCGGGAATTAACGACTATTTAATTTTCAACAGCTGATTGCTAATCTCTCTTAGATTAACGTCCCCTGAATATTTTTTAAAGTTTTATCACATGTTGATTATTACTCTTTTCCATTCATACGTATTGGTTTTCTGTTTTGCGGAAATGTTTATATTTTAGTAGTGAAATAACTTGAATAAGTGTAATGTAAGTAGTCTTATTTATACTTGAAATAGGCTTTTTTGATAGCAGAGCAGTCATTAAAGCAGCTTCAGTGTAGTTGGGCTGGGTTAAAACTAATAAGAAAAATGGTAGTTAGATTTGGTATGTCCGATATCAGAATAAAGATTATTTTTTAAAATATTGATATTCTCGGATGTGCCCGTCTTTTCACTTAGGCTGTTCCATGCGTTTGCCACTCTTGCCGAGAGGAAGTTTTTTTCTAACATCAGTGGAGGTTGTCTGAATTTGTAGTTTATGGCTGTGTCCTCTGGTTTTACTGCAGCTTGATGAAGTCAGCATTTTGAGCAATGAACGTCAGTATCCACTCTGTTGTTCCGGATTCTATAGGCCTCTAGTATCAGCATGTTTTCTTCTGTATTCAAAGGTCTCTAGATTAAGTTGATTTAATCTTTCAGTGTATATATACATTTTTCTAACACCAGTGGAGGTGAATTTGTAATTTATGGCTGTGACCTCTGGTTTTACTGCAGATAGATGAAGGCAGCATTTTCTTATCAGGGCATTTTGAGCAATGAACGTCAATATCCACTCTTCTATGTATGTTGTTCCGGATTCTATAGACCTCTAGTAGGTCAGCACGTTTTCTTCTGTATTCAAGGATCCCTAGATTAAGCTGTTTTAATCTTTCAGTGTAGGATATATCTCCCAATCTCGGAATGGTCTTGGTGGCCCTGAAAAAAATATATGACACAAGAAATAATTTATAGGATTTTGGCAGAATGTAGATACGGTGGTCCCGTTTGCAAAGTTTCACATCCTCGCTCACTCGATGTTAAAAACGGTACACAAATAAAAACAATTTAATTTATTCAAAGCAAACTCAATATAATTTATGTATTTACTTTCATTAATTCAAGTCAAACAGTTGTGGTCAATAGTCGTTGATTCCGGGATACCCGAATTAATTCTGTTAATGTACACTTACTTCAATGTATAATGAATGATAAATATTGATTTAAATAACACATTCATGAAATTAAGAGAAGATTTTAGGCTAAAAATTAATTTTTCATTAAGTCTTTTTATTTATTTTAACTTATTTACAGTTGAACTTCTGTTAATTGTATTCTATAGTGTTTGCATAGTCCCGTTATAGTGGTCAATAAATAGCCAAACCCGATGCTAAAAGCCTGGATTTCGAATTCTGATTTTTACAGACAGATTCCCAACTTGAGATACTGGCGCAACATAATCTCCATACCCCCCCCCCTATTTACGCCTCGTACTAAGTTAAGATTTAGTAAATATCAATAGCTGAGCCGGTGAAGGTGGAAATTTTCTCCTTTTTATATAATGCCCGGCAACTTTTAAGATTCTGAATCTTGAGGAAATATTAAATTAGTTGGCACTATCAGCATTCACGGGGGTGGGGGTGCTTGAGCCCCCACCTGCCCCCTCTTCTTCTTCTTCTTCATATCAAAAGTGCCCTATTTTACACGACAAAAATAATGCATGGAATTTAAGAATATTTACCACCACATCTAATTTTAAGGTTTTTCTTTTTCTAAACACATAGCCTCTCTGGTATTGCGGACTTCAGTTTTAAAAATGTTGGGGGGCTTTTTTCAATTGAGACCCTGCCCTTCTGAAAGTTAGAGTGGGGTCCCGATCGGAATGCGTCTTTTGCGGCCTTTACATCAAGATCAAAGTGTAGTATCTGTTCTTCTCACGTCAACGAAACATAGCGTTAACTTCCCGTTTTCAATTTTAAATGCTTATTATGATTGCTTTTTGAAACAACGTAGGGGAGGTGGTCTCGATTGTAAAGTTTCACACCCTCGCTCACACGATGTTAAAAACGTCGTACAAAAGAAAAGAATAAAAACCGGGATTGCTATGTAACATGATTTTTAGTGACGGCAATAAATAAAATTCATAACGAGTTTTGTTTTTGTCAATTTAAAAAAAAATTCAAATTCATGAAGAAAATAATTAAAATACGATCCTAATACCGTTTAAAATTGAAAACTGGTCAAAGTTGGACGAATTAACCGTCAAAAATGGATTGCATCATAAGGACTGATTTGACCGAACACTGCTAAAGGAGCTAACATTTTTGTTACTTTCGTACTTACACAGTATTTCTATTTACTCAAGTACTAAGCTGGCTCAGCAATGCCTGTTTGAGTTTCAGTAAAAGACGATTTTTTTTATTTTTTTTTTTTATTAAATCAAGTATTGTAAACCACTTTATTAATTTTTTGACTACTATTTACATTCATCCTCAGTTTGTTTAATCGCAATTTCAGTAATGCCAGCACAGCAGTTATTGTTTTGGTTTTAGTAAAATAAGAAATTGATTATTTTATTTTATTAATTTTTATTTAGACAAATTTACCGTCATCTTAACTTTTAGTTGTTTTTTTACAATTCAACTTGGTTTTAGTAAAAAAGCTATTATTATGCGTTAAACCATTTTACACATTGTGATTTAAAAAAAAAAAACATACTAAAAATTATGATGAATGTAAATAGCAATTAAAAATGGTTTACAATACAGGATTCAATAAAAAAAAAATAAAAAATAAATAATTCTTTTTTTTACTAAAACTCAAACAGTCATTGCCGCGCTGGCTTAGTACAAAAGTAAACAAATGTTAGCTTTTTAGCAGTGTTTGGTCAAATCAGTCCTTATGATGCAATCCATTTTTGATGGTTAAGTCGTCCATCTTTACAGAAAACTGAAAGTTAATGCTATGTTTGGTTGACGTGAGACGGGAGAGCAGATACTCAATGGCAGAGCAACGAGGTCTGGGTAACCACTGTTATCTTCTTCAATGGGGTTTGGGCAAATCCACGGCTATCTATTTATTTTTTGCTTTGAAAGCAATTTGGGGGGCATTTCCAAAGCTCATTTTGGTATGTGTAGGCCACAATGGCAGAATCACAAACCTTTATGTTTTGAGGTAATGTAGTTGTTAACGTTTGTAAAACAAGTTGATTGTTCTCATTTTATTAGGTCTACAGTATGGTGTTAAGACTCAGTCTTCAAGAGTTAGGGAAACATTATATACATGCATTATAGAATAGTGAATTAAAACTTAGTAGAGGCCGCAGTCAATATAATCTTATATTTTAGACACCTATGAAACAAAAAAAAATTTCAAGCGTGTAAGCGACATCTGATTTAAAAAAATGTATGGTAGACAATGCAGTACACATATTTGAGTGGAAAAAATAAACAAGATTAAAATGCACAACAGCTGCACCGTGCAAAAAAAGGCATGTTATCACCTGCAGCTCCCATATTGAAATAGCAGTCAATTTACATAAACAAAAAACAGAATAAAATATATTAAAAACACAGGCGGTAAATATTTTTTCATCATTTCACTATATTTAATTATTCATCCTTGTTATATTTTTAAATGTTTCAGTCGAACCAAGACATAGAAAAAATAAAAAATATGCATTTCAAAAATGTATAAGATATCGGAATAAATCCATAAAAATGATGAAAAATATTTTTTTTCACAGATCAAAAACCTGAATAAAAATTATTTTACTTAATTTTCCTGTTTTTATTAATCCCAAAGAAAGAGTTCCGTTCCAAAGAGTTTGTAGATATTATTCTAAAAAAAGGTAAACATAATTAGTATCTCCATGGATATATCGGTAAAATGTGTAAAAATAAACAAAAGCACGATTATATAAAATACATAAATCATCAAATTAATAAAAGGTAGGGTAGGAATCATGAAAAAACATTGTTCTTCGCTGAAATTTGGAATGAAAATTTTTTTTTTTTAAATTCGCCCTTTAATATTTATTAAAAAAAAATAATTTGTATTGAAAGTTTTATTAAAATCGATTAATATGCAATTTTTGCCAAATTTAAAAACATTTCTCACATGTTGATTTCACCCTGAAATTTTCGTCCATTTTGTTCAAACCTACATCATAAGGACTGATTTGACTGATCACCGCTAAAGAAGCTAACATTTTTTTACTTTCATACTTACACAGTATTTCTATTCTGGCATGGCAATGGCTGAGTTTTAGTAAAAAAAACGATTATTTAAAAAAAAAAGAATTTTTTAAATGCAGTATTGTAAAACAGTTTTAATTTTTTACTATTTACGTTCATCCTAATTTTTAGTTTTGCAGTAAGGCCGGCACAGCAGTGTTATTGTTTTGGTTTTAGTAAAAAAAGCGATCGATTATTTTATTTAATTTTTATTTAGTCATGGTAGATTGAAATTTGTTCATTATAAAGGATAGCTTTGAGAAATCCCTTTCTGCTTCACAGCTTGTGGTTGGTATTGTCAAGTACAACTTAAGTGCAATTGTAATATTGGGGAACACTTCAATTAGGTGTTGCTCCCAAATAAGCTGAAGAACTTTTGCACATTGCATTTTAGATGGTGTGTTTCCCTCTGTGTTCTGGGATTATACATAGTTGTTATAGTTTAACCCCTTACCAGATCAATTTTGTGAATTGAGTTATCTCCCTTAACCCCTTACCAGATCAATTTTTTTCCACCCACCATTTCATTTTAGAGCATATTTTTGTTTTATAAATTAAAAGTATGTAATATAAGATTCATAAAAATACATTGTGTTCTTTCACTCAATTTCTTTTTTGTTATAAACATATACAATAAAAAATCTCTAAATAAATTATTTTATTATGCTTCCTTGGGCATCTCCAAATTATACACAATATTTACACATCAACTTCTAAACAAATATAAAATTCATAAAGAAAAACAAACCTGTACATAAATACAAACCTCTAGAATTTAGCACAATTCACTGATCACACTTGAAAATCTCCTGATAGATTCCCAAAATGTTCTTGTAAACTCTTTTTTTTTTCTTTTCCCATAATTTTTTAAATTAACTAAATTATTTTTAAAACTTTGTACACTATTGCTATCTTTAAGATGACTCGGCAACTTATTCCAAAAATATATTACTCTATTAGAAGAAAAATCTAATTGTTTAGCAGTTTTAGTTTTAGGAATCTGTCTTGTCAATAGATTTCCAGTTCGTGGAGAAATATTAAAGAATGGTGGACCATATTTAGAAAGTCTCTATTAAATCCTCCCTCATAGGGCAAGTATCCATACGTTATCAGATTTTACCGATTAAGCTAGATCTATCTATAAACTATATCATCATCAGCCGTTATAAGTCCACTGCTGGACAAAGGCCTTTCCCATCTCCTTCCATGACGACCTAGATTGTGCTAACCTCTGCCACGTCTTACCGGCAAACCTTTCTATCTCATCCCTCAGTCTTGTATCTGGTCTTTTCCCACTGCGTTTACTGTCCTATGGGCACCAGTAGGTTAGTCTTCTTGCTAGGTGACCAGCCCATCTCCATTTTTGCTGCTTAATTATCTGTATAATATCTTTCACTCTAGTCCTCCCTCTAATCCATGTTGATCTTTTTCTATTTCTTAGAGTTATCTCTAGCATTGCTCTTTCCATGGCTCTCTGTGCTATTCTGGGTTGGTTTTCAGCTCATTTGGTTAATTTCTGTTTTGCATCTATAAGATGGTATTATGCAGTCAGTGTATTCTTTAGGCACATTGGCAAGGTGCTCTTCAGAATGTCTCTATTCATACCAAATGCTTTCCAACCTATCATAATGTGGTGTTTTATTTCAGTCATGTTCTTTCTCTAGCTTTATTACCTGTCCTAGGTAGATGTATTCATCAACCTCTTCTAGAGTCTCTCCTAGAGTCTCTCCTATCTTTATGGCCTTTTTTTATCGTTGAACATTACCTTTGTCTTTATTCTGTTCATCCTTAAGTCTACTTTTTTGCTTTCCCAATTTAGATCAGTTAACATGTTTTGTAATTCTTCGGATGCTTCCGATGTTATGGAAATGTCATAGGCAAATCTTAAGGGGCTCAAGTATTCTCCATCTATGGCTTTCAAGGCTCGCTGTAAATAGTTTAGGTGATATTGTAT
>VCCN01003952.1:1413943-1429443 GCA_006491835.1 Architeuthis dux
AGATAGGAAAACAGAGAGAGAGAGATAGGAAAACAGAGAGAGCGGGGACGGAGAGATTGATTGTTTTGTTTAACGGCACATCGACCCTTGGTGGGTCATTTAGTGCCGAATTCGGTTTCTTTTTAAATACACAATTTATGTTGACGAATTAGTGTAGGCACATGTTTGTAGACAGTTTGTTGTTAAGGTATGTATATCGATTTTTTTAAATATAGTTTCAAATGGTTATATTTGTTAAAAAATAGAGTCTTGCAACTTTGGTGAAAAAACAGGTGTCCCGTGCAGGCGATGCAGTCGGCATATTCTAGTTCCCAGCCGACAGTCGCAATGTTATGATCACGAACTTGGAGGAAAGTGAAAAAAAAAAAGAGACATTACTAAAATGTAAAGCAAGAGACAGTGTCAAGAACACGATTCGGCAGAAAAGGCAGAAAACCCAATCTTAGCAGTGTTTAGAAATGAGGACGATGCTCGGTATTTTCAAAACAACGAGAAAGGAAAACTAGTGTCAGGTGACATCTGGGTTAAACCAAACCTGATTAGAAGTAAAGGCAGGCAATGTAGGAGAAGCGTAAAGCGAGAAACATGTTTTACTACAGCCATAAAAGAGAGTGGAAGTGCCTTCAACATTGGAGAAAAAACACTTTAAACAACCAAAGCAAGTCAGACAGTATCATTCATGTCGTCAACAACACACGTACACACCCGTACAAAATATCCCTTTTAAATTTAAAGTGAGTCAGCAACTTCGCTTCTCAGAAAACATTTGAATTAGCAGGTAAACAATCTTTGGAAGTAATGTGTTATAGGCCGGGGGCCAGCAGGTCCTACCGTGCACCCCCACCCCCAAAGAGTACCAAAATGTTCCTTGGGATATCCTTTCAGAAAAGAAAAAAGTTGGGAAGAACTACCCCATTTGCATCAAATAAAATGGCCGCCAGCACACTAAAAAAAAACAACAAAAAAAACAAACAAACCCGAATTTCGTTTCCCAGTTGAGATATCTGAGTACTTTAAACGGCTAAATCATGGTTTTCAGACATTCAAAAATACATACCTATAAATTACTTTTAATGGTAAATGTATTTCAGTATATGACAAGGAAACTTCAAGTATAGATGCCAAAGTCTATGGATTTAATTTATATATATATATACACACACATAATACACACACACACAATACATACACACACAATATATATATACACATATACACAATATATATATATATATATATATACACGGTAGATATGATTAGAGAATGTGGAAAAGAAAGATTGAGAAAAGCGTGTTACATCTCAAACATTTATTATCCTGAATATACATCTTCGTCGTTGTGAACTACGTCACAAGAAGAAATTTGAAGTCGTGCGATCATACATGTGGTGTAGTGTGAATGAAATGAGATGTGTTTTGTAAATTCAGGTGACCTGGTTTGTTAAATAGGGTGTTACTTTTTTGATAAGTCAGTGTATGGGTTTTGAAGTGGGTGGCTGTAGGGAGTGGGATGTTTAGATAGTGTCTCTTCTCCGGGTTTTAAATGAGTGATTTATGGCTCTTGGTGTATTGTGTAGATGGGGTGGGTATAAGTATCTATGGCTGGGTTTTTATAGGTTTGTGTCCTGTGTGTATGGCATGTATGTGCGTATGTATGTCACTAAGAGGAATGTGCGTGTATGTATATGCTTATATGCATATGTGGGTGGGTGTATATTTGTATGTCGATAAAAGTGTGTGTATGTGTGAGAGTGAAATTGATTGTTTTGTTTAATGGCACATCAACCCTTGATGGGTCATTTAGTGCCGAATTCGGTTTGTTTTTGAATACACAATTTATGTTGACGAATTATTGTAAACAAATTATAGTAGGCATATTTGTGGACAGTTTGTTGTCATGGTGTGTATGTCGAATCTGTTTTTTTCATATTTTTTAGTATAGTTTCACTTCCCCCAGGAAGGATAGGATGTTTATATCGACGTTCTCGAATAGGTCTTTCATGGTGCTGGCTTTATAAAAGCGTTGTCTGGTGAAAGCAAGGCCACCACATTCAACCAGAATGTGCTTTACAGTGAATAGCGTTTGGCACGCTGTACATTCTGGTTGTTCCTCTTGTTTAAGTATGAAACAGTGAGTAATTCTTGAGTGGTCAATGCGCAATCTGGACACAGTGACCTGTTCCTTGCGGGACTTTCTGAAACCCAGTTTCCATTCTCCTAAAATGGGTTTTATTGAAAATAGTTTGTTGTTGGTGTTGTCATTCCAACTTTGTTGCCATTTTCTTTGGCTAAACTGGTTAATTTTCGTTTTCAAATCAGTATATGGGATTTTGTACGTGTTATCAGGGATCATATCTAGAGTTGATTTGGCTGCTGAGTCAGCCCGGTCATTTGCCTTTGGCTCGGGATCCAACATAGTATAATCTTTTTTGAGTTGCATATGGAGTTTAGTTTTTTCAGGAGTTTGAGGAGTTTTCTAGTTTTTTTATCCTCCAGGGATAGTAATACGGAAAGAGAGTGTGAGAAGATGATAAATCTTTTCATGTTAATCTCAGCAATGAGTTCTAAATCTATCGCACTGGCCTCAGCACTGAAAATGGATGTCCCCTGGCAATTCCTAAATCAATAGCCTTTCAGGTACCAGAGGCTGGGTTGAGGTGTGTTTGGGATTTCTTGTTGAAAAACAAGACATTATTAATGTCTTCTGCCTTTCTTTGTATTCTTACTTTCCCATATAATGTTGTGGCTGTTGAAATCTCCCAGTAATATAAAGGGTTTAGGGAGCTGTTCAATTAGCCTATTAAGCTCCTTTTCATTTAACGGGTCATGTGGTGGGATATATATAGAACAAATGTTTACTGTTCCGTGTAGGGTTGCTTTAACAGCAACTGCCTGAAGATTCGTGTTAAGATTAATTTTGCTTTGGGGTATATCGTTCCTAATTAGGATTGATACACCCCCAGAAGCCCCGAGTCCAGTATCGTGTATATGATTATAATTTTCGTAATCTTGATCATTTTTTAGAAAAGTTTCAATGGCGGGACGTAAATCTGTTAATAACAGAAGTAGTTCGTTATAATTTGATTTTAGTCCGCGACAGTTCCATGGTAGGATTTTAAGGCCCATGGTTTAGTATTGCTACTTCGGATTTCGATATCGTTTTTCTTCTGGGTTTTGAAGTTTGGGGTGTTTTTTCCGTTTCCATGTTGTCGAGTTGGTTAAATCGATTTTTGGTTTCCAAAGGATCTTTGGTGTTTGACCTTTCTTCTTTTGATGCTGTTTGTTTGAGGAAGATCGTTGGTGTTTTTTCTTGTTATCTTTGCTTTGGCGTCTCTGTCTTCTTTGGGGATCTTTCTGCTGTCGTCATTGACAGCGAAGATCCCTCACTATGGGGGGAGGGGTCAGATTGGAGATCTTTGTGATCTGTTTAATTTTTGTTTTGGTGGGTGTGTTTTTTTTGTTTTGAGAGGTTCCGTTTTTAAAACCATTTTCCTGTGGTGATGCTTGTTTTATTTTCGGAGGGTTGTCTTGTGCTTTAGCCATTTCTGGCTGATTTGAGTGTTTTTTTTTTCATGGTTCTGGCCAGCCCTCAAAGTGGGTCTAACTATTTGGGTGACTTCAGGTGTTATCAGTGTTGGCCTTAATTCGTTTACTAATTTTGGCCAATCGCCTGGACCTAATCTTGTCTCGTACTTTTCTTGTTCATCGGCTACGGTCACTGACCCTTTGGCAGTTTGTGCATATGTTCTGGTTTCATGTACACCTCTACGATCTTTCGCGCCCAAGGGATGTTTCGGGTGTATTTCACCGTCATTATCTCCTTCTCCCATATTCTGGATGGTCTCCACCACAGTTTGCACACTTACACGGGCTTAAGCATTCATTCGCAGAGTGGTTGGCGTCTCTTTGTCCATACCTCCCGCATACCACTGCCATTACAACTATCTTCATGATGGCCATATTTCTGACGTCTGTAGCATCGTAATGGGTTTGGCACAAACTGCTCAACCCTTTCGATGTTATACCCTATCTTGATTTCTTTTGGGATGCATGGCTTATCAAATGTCATAATATAGGTGTTTGTGTCTATTATCTTTCCGTCCTTTCTAATTGATACTCTTTTCTAATTTCATCTAGAGTGCAGAAGGAAAGTTCTTGATTTCTTACTACACCCTTAGATGTATTTAATGTCTGGTGTTGGGATGTCATTATTTTTATTCCATAGAATGTTTTCATTTTCAGCAGAAAATCTGCATTTTCTTTCCACCTCTATCATAATCGTTCCAT
The DNA here is from genome assembly GCA_006491835.1 of Architeuthis dux. Classification (NCBI taxonomy): domain Eukaryota; kingdom Metazoa; phylum Mollusca; class Cephalopoda; order Oegopsida; family Architeuthidae; genus Architeuthis; species Architeuthis dux. The sequence goes on from VCCN01003952.1 coordinate 1,418,230, forward strand.
TTTTCATCTTTGACCATTTTAGGGGTCAGATTTGATGAAACCACTTTTTCAATTATGAAAGGGGATAATTTTGTTAAGGAGTTATTATCCTATATAGATTCCAAGATTATAAAATCTTGGAAATGTTGGTGTTTGCTCCGTATCATTCTCAGGGCCAGAGTCTGCGTGCAGTCTCTTGGTAGGTTTATTAGGAGCAATGTATTTTTTCACCATTCCTGCTCCCCACCCGCCTCGGAGTTCAGTTTGATGGGAAATGCCAGGGCTACAGAAACGGTATACTCGTATTTGGAGGAAACTACGAGCAACTGTAATCCATTGGTTCCGCTACCCAAGTCTAGAGAAACGTCAGGGGGCATACAGCCATGTCATAGTTTGTATCTACCAAATCGATTGACCCTTTGCCACCGCCTTCTAACGCTTATATGTGAAGTTGGTTCAGTTGTTGACCACGATATTTGGTTTGGTGTATATTTTGGGAACAGGTATTTTATAATATATATAAATAGGAGCTAAGATGGAAAGTGAGACACATTTTGAATCATGACTAGCCTCCAAAACCTAACCCCGGAGGAGAAGGCAGCTATCAAGTCTCTACAAAAGGGACCAACATATAATAGTCCCGGTAGATAAGGGAAATGCCACGGTCGTCCTAGACAAATCAGGATAAACTGCCAGACTTCATAGTGTCGGGGAGTTATACTAAGTTGAAGAAAGACCCCACGTTATCAACAGAGCGAAGACTCACAACTTCTAAAAAAAGATCACTTCGCCCCGCAAAAGTACAGACTATTATCCGTACACCACAGCAGACTTCCCCATATGTATGGTCTCCCGAAAATTCATAAACCAGATATTCCATTGCTACCTATAGTCAACTGCACGGGCTCAGCATGCCACCCATTAAGTAGTTTCCTTGCCAACATCTTAAAACCGCTGGCCGGAAATAAAACCCTCACACGTAAAGGGGTGCCCATCTTCGTCATTCATGATGTGGTGAATCTGTACAGCATGGTCCACACCCATATTACGAGACAGGTTGGAATGTGACAGCGACCAGGAGGAACGTACCAGTATACCCGTTGACAACTTAATGGAGTTGTTAACTATGCGTGCGCACCATACATTTTCAACTCGGTCCTGAGATTTTCCAAAAAGATGACGGCTTGGCTATGGGCTCGTCAATCTCTCCTATTATTGCCAATATCTACATGGAATTTTACGAAAATCTGGCACTAGATTCATCCACCCTGAAACCATCTCTGTGGCTCAGATACGTGGATGATACTTTCCTACTGTGTCCTCATCATACAAGTCTTCCTCGACCGCGTGAAGTCGATTAGACCTTCCATACAGTTCACGATGAAAAAGGAACACAATAACATGCTCTTCTTATTGGACGTTATGGTCACACGTACGGAGAATGACATGAGCACATCTGTCTACAGAAAACCCACCCACACAATTTTAACTCCAATCACCCTTACTCTGTAAAGAAAAGGGACTCGTTAACTGCCTAAAAATCCGAGCCGCGACCATAAGCAGCGCTCCATATTTGGAAGAACAAGAAAGGGCACACATCAAACAAGCTCTTGAAAGAAACGGATACCCGCCCCATTCTATTACCATGAAAGATACAGCCGTTTCCACTGTTGCTGCTACGAACGTTCTCTCACCCAAAGCTCCCCCCTCCCATGATTCTATTACCCTACCAAAGAGGGATTGGTGAAAGCCTTCAAAAAGGTTTATACACAATGCGACATTAAAGTCATTTACAGACGTTTACACACTCTCCGTTGTCTGCTAAGTAATGTTGCCCGAACTCGGGACCCCAAACTGCTGAACAACTGTGTTTACGTCATCCCTTGTAAATGTGGTATTATCTACACAGGAGAAACGGGCAGTTACCTCAAGGCCAGACTTTATGAACACAAGAAGGCCATAATCAGGGGCGAGATAGATAAATCTGCTATGGCCGACCACATCTGGAGGAGAGAACGGCGAGCATCTTCCTCTTTCAGATTATTGAAAGAGAACGTTGTGGGAAGCAGAAAAAAAGAGGCAGCTCACATCAAAATATCGACTAAATGCATTAGCGGATTTCAACCCGATGTGGCTTCCACTTCAACAAATCTAAACGCGACAGGACAAAGACAGAAACACCCGGGCCATGCGCTATAAGGGCTACCCCCTTTAAACATAATTTCTGTTTTAACCCATCACACTAGGATTTTACACCTGAAGAAGGCCGAAGAATGGATCGGCCGAAACGACATATTTACAACACAAATAACAAGGAATTCAATCGTCCGAAAAAACATTTGAATATATATAAGTGTTAGGGCTTGTGACTAGCCGGTTGATCGGATCGGGCCACTCTGGCTAGACGGGCGGTCGAAGTAAGGGCCAAAGTGGAGTGTTGCAGATCGCATGAACCCGCAGAATCATGGACCACTCAGCCACCAGGATCCCGTCCTCAGGCGACCCCATTTGGTGGTGTGTGTGCGGGGGGGGGGTCCTAGCCTTCTGCAGAGGATACAGTCGGCGTATTCTATGCCTCAGCCGAGAGGGCGAGGTTCCACACGAATTGAACGAAATGCTCCATGCTTGTACTAAACCCAACACCTTTCAGCTGACGGAGTCTCAGCTTAGAGAATTAGCATATGGCGTCGTGCAGTATCCACTATATTTACCTGACATTTCTCCTACAGATTATCATCTTTTCAAGCATTTTGAACTTCATTGACCCGTTCGATCCGAGTGTCGAACTGATTAACTCCCGACCGATTTGAATCGACGTCCTGATTGGTCGGCCTTTGAACCTATTTTCTAGCCCAGGGAACATGATATGGCGCTTTAGGCACGTCCCAATACTATCACCCAAAACGTGCGAACACACGACCCGAGTGTATTTCATTACACTATGAACGGTCATAGCTGTACAAGTGACACATGTAGAATAACGCAACTAGGCGGAATTTTCAAAATGTTTCTTTATAAGTCTTCTAGTGGGGTTGAAATAAGGTTGCCTGCCAAATTTCAGCCTCCTCAATAGCCTTGAGGGGGTTCACCTGGTAACAATGACAACTCCAGAGTAAAGTTTGACAAAAAACATGTGATTATAAATAGTGGGACAGATTAACTGAAAATGTCAAGCCAATTGTGCATTTTGTGACAAAAGCATATAATTTGTTAAACTTACAGGCAAAGTCATTCCAAAAAAGGTGGATAATTTTTGAGGTTTGAATTTTAAATATCACTTTTGGACTTCTTTAACCAAGAAGAAACCTTCAAGGTAAATGAACCTATTATAGACAAATATGAATATCAATAATAAACCTTGAAGGAGGCCTAAACCTGTACGTATTGTTAAGTTGGTTTTGTTTAACCAGGAAAATGTTCCCAACAAAAAAAAAAAAAAAAAAAAAAAAAAAAAAAAAAAATTTGACTTTTTTTTCAAATAAATATATTTAAAGTTCCCCGGAGGACGTGAGACATAAGAAAAAAAGAAACTTTTTTCGCCCGGCTAACTTACTCTTCTGCCATATTAAATTATGTGTGTGTGGTGGGGGCTCATACTAACTTTGTAAATATAAATCAACCATTGGGGATTTTTTAATTGTAAACAAAAAAAATTTTCCATACCCGAACCTTCCTCAATGACTTCATGTCGCATTTTTTAAAAATATGTATATATTTTCAAAAATAAATAAGCCATTTAGTGCCGAATTCACTTTTGAGGGTATTAATAGTACTCATTTTTAGGGTTCAGGCAGAGAGAAACCGTTACTTGTGACCTATGAAGATGAAGATGAAGAAGAAATAAGAAAAAGCGGAAGGACTGACGCTACCACTTGGAATTATTTAGTGTGTGTAAAAGGTAGGACTTTGTTATTGTGAGTAGGGGCCCCCCCTGAGAAAAAAAAAACAGTCATTTTAAGACCCCTGACAAAGGGGACAAGAGGGGCAAAAAGAAGCCAAGTCCCCTAGTCAGGGAGAAGAGGGGGGAAAAAATTAAGGCCCCCGTCCAGGAGGAAAAATAAATTAAAGAGAACTAAAAAAAAACAAAAAAAAAAACATCGAGACAAAAATGGTGTCAGTCTTTTTGATCCACAACAAAATTAAACAATCGTTAGGTCAACGAAAGACATTGGGATCAAATCACTAAACGGTTTGGGGGTAAAAATTGAACAAATCGTAAAAGGGAACGGATTTGCTATGTGGGACGTACTGTTACCCACCAATGAAGACTGTATAGCACTACTAAAAAAGTGATCTCCACACGAAAGACCATGTCCTCCGTGGAATACCTTGGCAGGAGGAGGACCAGTGTTTCAGTATTCGAGGTTCCTTCCTACGTTTTAGGAGAGCACATTGGCGCATATCTTCTGAAATATGGAGATATCGTGTCTGTCTCTTCTGGCCGTATGTGCGGGGAATGAAGGTTCGACATTATGCTCGATAGAGAAGCCTTCAGCTCCATTACCAACTGTTTGGACGTCGACGGTCGGAAAATAATCCGTGATTCTAAGTGGCAGAAGGCCAGTATGCCGTAGCCTGCAAGAGAAAGAAGGTCCCTGGAAAACCGGCCGTCAATACACAAGATCCCCTCCCACCTACAGAGACCGTCGAAAAGGGATCAAACGCAGATCCGCAGAGAGGCGTTTCTTGGCTGATAAGCCGTTCATTGAATGCTACGTGTGCCCTTCTGACCGGCGGGCAGATTGTGTGTTGTAGAGGTTACCATAAGAGGAGTTGCGTTTCGTTTAATTGGGGTTTATGCACCCAATGGCTAAACGGAGCGAGTCGATTTCTTTTGGCGAATCTATTATTTTGTCACAACGGGTAGTTCTAGCAGGTGATTGGAATGCCGTCCTTGACCCTGGGGTAGACCGCGGGGGGATTAGAGGGCCAAATACTAACACCTTGGACGTGATCTGGTTGATTGATACCGATATGAACACCAATAAAGTAGTATGGACTTGGACCGCTACAGGCAACCCGAATACGGTGCAACGCTCTAGTTACATCGATCGGGTATTAGGAGAGTCGATGTAGGGCTCTTAGTTCCACAGTCTAGCTTATTCGGATTATAGACTAGTAAGGGTCCGAATAAATATAGGTACGGCTAAGCCTAAACTGACTGGGTACTGGAAATTCAACACATCCTTATTGGATGATTGATTGATTTGTTTAGCGGGATATCAACCTTTGATTGGTCATTTAATGCCGAAATCAGTTTATAATCCCCCAAATAGTGTCTTGCGACTTTGGTAAATGGTTATTTTTTTTAAATTAGAGTCATGCGACTTTGGTCGCGCCTGTTTTTTTTTTGGGGGGGGGGTCTTACCCCTCTGCAGGGCATGCAGTCAGCGTATTCTAGGCCCCAGCCGACAGGGCCGCCTTATTGGACGAGAAGGATTTTCGGGACCATTTATCACTAATATAATTAAATATGCGAGAATTGACGGGGGCGGTGCTAAAGAATAAGTGGTGGGGAAACCTTAAAAGTAAAATTAGGTCATTTGCTGCCAATTATAGTCGCCGACTCCAAGAAAGATTATCTTATATTGCCGTCTGAGCCGCTAGAGTAGAGGAGGCCGTACGTAGTGGGGGATGTAGATTTAGTGGCCAGAACTGACCGTCTCGCTTAACAATCCTTTTGCTCCCCATAACCAAATAGTTTCCATACGCTTATGTGTGCAAGACATGTGAATTACCCAAGCTTCGTGAAATTCTCGGCATCAAGAATAAAAATAAAACGTGAGGATCTGACCCGAACGGTACATGAATTATCTACCAAGATCATTTGAGATCAACTTTTCTTCGGTTTGCTGTTGATATGAGGGATGTACTCGCCTGGGTATTAGATGAAATGCTACAAATAATCATCGACCAAGTCAATACAATTAGAGAGGATGCATCAAAGCCAGTATCACATGACAAAAATGGAGGATAAAGTGGAAGATGAGTTGAAACATCACCGCTCAAATACCACAGAAAGCTTTAGTAATGTACGCCAATGTGCAGGAGATAGCATATTCAGACAACAAACCAAATGCCATATGTTCTCTGGGCTAGGATCGATCTGATTGATTTGTTTGTTTAGCGGCATATCAGTTTAAAAAAAAAAAAAAAAAAAAAAAAAAAAAAAAAAACCTTTCACCATACTCTTATGACTTTAGTTAAGGAAAAGTAACCGTCTTTTTTTTAATTAGTGTCTTGCGACGTTGGTGAAAGAAAAGGTGGCCCCTACCCTTCTGCAGGGGATGCAGTCGGCGTATTCTAGGCCCCAGCCGACGGCGACCTCAAATTAATTATTAACGAAGAGATAAGTGAGCAGAAACAAATAGACTTAGTAAGACTAAATCTGGTCATGACTGGAGTTGTGGAGTCTGAAAGTGAAGATCGGGTGGAACTGAAATTTCTACCACAGAGCGAGTTTGCCACAAGAGAAACGACGGGAAGCCGACATCATTCAAACTTTATACGAAGAACCAGAGGAATAGAAAAAGCATTCGAATGGATGAGGTTAGGTTCATGGAATCTAAAGATTAGAGAAAGAATAATATCTATATAAATAGAGATATGACGCGTAAACAGCAACTCAAGGCCAAAAACCTACGAAACCTCCTCAAGAAGGAGGAGGATCCAGAGAAGGGTTTAAAGATGATCAAAGGAGTTGTAACAGAAGTTGGAGGTGCAAGTGGCGTAACGGTAACTGCACGGACAATGGAATCGGCGACCTGAGTTCAAACTCCGGTCGAGGCTGTTTATGTTCACTTTGCACTAATGCCCTAGGGAAAGTCATGGATAATCTCTTCTCTCCCCAGTTATGGGTAAATAGTCTTACTCTTGTCTTGGGAAGGCAACCAGTCTAGGAGAAGAACAAACTGATTCCAAACCAGGGAGTGGAGCCCCATCCAAGGCGGTTTGACGCCCAAGCTGATGCAAGACGTATCGCTCTCTGGCCTACATCAGCAAGGCCGAGAGGTGGATTCTGACGACTGGACATCCCAGTATCTCCATATGCTGTAGAAACAGAAGTTCAAAGAACAGACGTAGACAGGCAGAACGGCAAACTGCCAACAAACAGCCGCTGCCACAAACATCCAACCAAACCGGGGACATAAGTAACGAACCTCTCTACGAACTATCCATAGAAAGGATTATGGAATCAACACTCTTAGAGGATGTTTTAGTGTACGAAAGTGAGGAAAATCTGCCGCATCTTCAGGCCCAACAGAAATGTCAAATGTGTAGCTGTAAAGGGAAGAGGTAAGCCAAAATAAAGACCATAACCTGTTGGAAAGTTCGAAAAGCATGTTTAGCTTTTAAAGGAGGATATATTTCAGGATAAGTGTGTTAATGAACCTCACCATCCCGACAATGAGATTTTGAAGCCTTTAGTCCAATGTTCTAACACAGAAGTGTGACGCCATAGATTGGTATGACTTCGCCTATTGATTGTTAAAGCTATCGGGAAGGGGGAAAGATATTAAAGATTGGATTCAGTGTAACTTGGAAATGTTAGCCTGAAAAATAAAATAAAATAACGGTCATCTTAGCAGATATCAGATTTAATTAAAACAAACCGGTCTGCTGCAGGGTCAAACTCCACACCCACTCCAGATGATTACTGCAACTTTTGTATGTATATATAAATAAATTCGTAAGTATACAAGACGTCAGTTCAGCTCAGTTCGTAAGAGCGACGTCCGGAAATCACTTGGTCGTGATTTCAAATCACGGTAGGGAAATGTTAATTGATGTGATAGACAAACAGTGACGAATTTACTCCCCTGCATTAGGCGAGGATTATTCTTGTTCTTGTTGGGGTGAAGTCAACTCCGATGGACTGGAGTTTGACCAAACACTTGTCAGTCATTATTTTCGACTGTATTGAGATTAAGATTTTATATCTCAGTATTTTATTGTATCTGACCATTTAGTGTTCTCACCAAAACAACTGAGATAATTTGAAAAGTTAAAACTACAAGATCGCTGGTCTGCGCATCTTGAGAAAGAGATGGATTGATGGATTTGTTTAGCGGGATATCAACCATTGATGGGTCATTTAATGCCAAAATCAGTTTCAAATTCCAAAAAATAGTCTTGCGACTTTGGTGAAAGTTTACTTTTCTTTAACCAGAGTCTTGCGACTTTGGTGCAAAAACAGGTGGCCCCTGCGTGTGTGTGTGTGTGTGGGGGGGGGGTATTACCCCTCTGCAGGGGGACGCAGTAGGCGTATTCTAGGCCCCAGCCGACAGGGCCAGAAAGAGAATGAATTTTCATTTATCACTTCCGAGTGCGAAACAGGGACATTAACAAAACGAGCTGAAAAACAACTCAAATAACACAGAGCCATGGAAAGATCAATGCTAGGGATAACTCTAAGAGATAGAAAAATATCAACATGGATCAGAGGGAGGACTAGAGTGCTGGATATTATACAACTAATTAAGCAGCAAAAATTGAGATGGACTGGTCACCTAGCAAGAAGACTAACCGACTGGTGCCTAATGGACAGTAAACGCTGTAGGAAAAGACCAGACACAAGATGGAGGGACTAGATAGAAAAGTTTGCCGGTAAGACGTGGCAGTGTTTAGCACAGGATAGGTCGTCATGGAAGGAGATGGGAAAGGCCTTTGTCCAGCAGTGGTCTTATAACGGCTGCTGCTGATGATCTAACCAAAGTCAAAAACATTAGAGTATGTACAACTTGGACGGGTTTGTAGAATTTGAACGACGACATGTTGTGCGCATCTTGAGAAGGGAAGGGAAATGAGCAAACCTTGCACCCAACAAGCCAATGATCTAACCAATATTCCAAGTCAAAACATTAGATTGATTTGTTTAGCGGCATATCAACCCTTGATGGGTCATTTAACGCCGAAATAAGTTTAAAATTCCGAAAGTCAGGTTATTTTAAATGTTTATTGCGACTCTGAAAGAACAAGTGGCCCCTGTTTTGAGAGGGGTGGTCTTACCCTTCTGCAGGGGATCTAGTCTGCGTGTTCTAGACCCCCAGCCGACAGGGCCGTCAAAACATTAGAGTATAAATAACAGACAAGCTAGGTGCGACGAGAAATAATTTTAATTTAACGATCAAACCTTGCGTACAACAGGCCAATGATCTAACCAATAAGCAAAGTCAAAACGCATTACGGTATAAACAACTTGGGGACGTTTGCAGAATTTGCATCAAAAACAAACTGACTGATCCAATCAGAATCAAATGTTGGAAAATGTCAAGGGGGGATGCCATCAAAATAAAATGGCATTGGACCGGGTAGCCTGTCTTCCTTCGGCTATACTTGATATTCTAATCGGGTCAATCATAATGACTGCAGGGTCTGCTGGAGTGTCACAAGTACTTTGGAGGGGCCGAGACAAGCTGCGATGGGGATAGTCATTAATTGCAACCTACATCTAACAAGAATATTCTATGTATATAAAACGACTGAATCTCACTGTCCCTTTAAACATTGGTGCAGCCCAATCAAATTTAGTATGCATACTTAGTGGACCTAGGGGAAGAACTGACTATTTGTTTAAAAAAAAAAAAAAAAAAAAAAAAGTTTTACAATGCAAGTATAATGCTAAACTGAACCCTTATTTTCCGTTCAATATACATACTTGCTGGAAATTGCCCGATAGGGCGGTGTTCCGCTGGTCTACTTATATAAGGAACAGTGCCCCCCCCCGTTTCTCTATCCGTAATGGACTCTTACACTTAAAAGGTAACACTTTTACTGATAGAAATATCTCCTACCTGCCATTTGAAACAATGGACTTTTCCACTTAAACGAGTTCAGTAGATTCGTCTCATAGAAATACTATTTTCAGGTATCAGAGTTGTTATTTCAGCAGGTACACTAAATAAGACAAGAGTTTATTTGAAACATTAGGGACCAGTTGTTGGATTCAGGGCATATAGCGATCAAACCTTGCATCAAACGGACCAATGATCTAGCCTAGGGATTCTGAATTCACGCCCCACAGGGGGGGGGGATTTGGGTGTGGAGAGCGAAAAGTGTTCCGTGGCTTAAAACTGAGTCGTATTAAGGCTTAACTGATTAATTATTATACAATATTGTTATGATATACTGCCACGAAAAGGTGACCAGGTCACTTACATTTCCGCCCAGGTGTTTGACCTGTGCGGAAATGTAAGTGACCCGGTCACCTTAGGAAATAGGTATATGCGTGGGTGTCCAAAAAACCAGGACGTGGAAAGAGGAAATGACACCTGCGTGGGCGTTCGAGAAAACTATAAAGCCGACCCGAACAGAAAACCCAGAGGACTCAGAAGAGAAGCAGATCGCCTAAGCCAGGCTGGAAGGCACTAGACCGCTGCCCCTGTAGGGGACAGACTGACGATTCCTCTCTCTCTCTCTCTCTCTCTCTCTCTCTCTCCGGCCGACAAACTCTATGCTAAGAAATAAAAATATGTCTCATATCTTTTACAACCAATCTTAGAGTCTCCTTTCTGTCCAAATCCAGGACATTCACCCCGGTATACAACACTATTAATTACTAATTTTACTATAGATTCCATCGTAACTAATACTTAGTCATTTACTTTCTATGGTATAAAAGGCGAATACGAAATTGTGTTACGAAATTTTTACACAATTTATACAGATGGATTATTGTGGACACATTTTTGTGGACAGTTTGTTATGGTATGTATATCAAATCTGTTTTTTCCATATTTTTTTTAGTATAGTTTCAAAGGTTATTATTTTAAATAGAGCCTTGTGAATTTAGTTAAAAACAAATAAGCTTTCACCAGAGTCTTGTAACTTTGGTGAAAAGAAAATAGGTGGCCATTTTTTAAATTTGTGTCTTCGGTAATTTTACAATAATTAAGGACTTTCATTTTTCTTTAATAATAAATGAAATTTTAAATTATGCTTAAAATTTTAAATTATGCTTAAAATTTTTTTTTTTTATGCGAACTTGGAACTCCATGATGGATTTTAGATGTAGACAGACTATTGCGGACAGACTATTGCGGACTAATTATTGTAGGCAAATTAATGTAGGCACATTTTTGTAGACAGTTTGTCGTCATGGTATGTATATCGAATCTGTTTATTCGATATTTTTGAGTATAGTTTCACTTCTCTCTGGAAGGATATCAAAAGATTAAGAACCACAGATCGAGTCCAAGTGATGCCATTAAAATAAGTGGGACTGGCTCGAGTAGT
>VCCN01003952.1:1438118-1450709 GCA_006491835.1 Architeuthis dux
CGTAAAATGCTGAATACTTGGCTTCACGTTTTCGGCTGTAACCTTTCATGCCCAGCAGATATAAGTTTATTGGAAAGCTGAGGGAATTCCCTTTCCAGTGATATATCTTCATGAATTCAATCCAAAATCGATAGAGCTTGGCCTATAAAGAACACATACTTGATATATCCTTGTAAACTACTGGAATACCTAAAACTCAAATTACTTTTATGGTAAGAGAAAGTGTATTTATGGACTAATGTCGTAAAAAAGAAAAAATTGATTTAACTTAAAGTACCCAGATATGTCAATTGGGAGACGAAATATGAAAGTCTTTTTTGGTGTGAGATAGCGGCCATTTTGTTTTATGTAAATGAGGTAGTTCTTCCCAACCTTCATGTAGAATCATGGGGGGCTGGGTGCACGGTAACCCCTGCTGGCCCCCCAGACTACCACTTTCTTTTAGCTTGAGATCACATTTGTTTCAATCGGCAGCAGCTTAGATTGTTTTGTTTAACCATGGGTCATTTAGCGCCAAATTCAGTAGCAGGGAGATCCAATGTCCGTGACTGGACTTGAGGGGGGGGGGTCCCAAATCCCGAGATAAATCCCACGAGGACCAGGATAAGCTGGTCAGTGGTAAAAAGCTTCTCAGGACGAATCCCGAACATGCTAATGGTGATCGCCTTCCGACCAAGATATTCTGTGCAACTTCTCCCAGATATCCGAGCATGCCACAAGGACCCCCACCCCGAAGGGCCGCGTTTCTCCGAACTTTCGAGGCCATGGCCGTTTCCAAGAACAGATACTATACTTTGATCTTAGTCAAAAGGCCGGGAAGTGATCCCTCTCGGCAGCAGCTGTTGTTGAGGATTGAAATTTAGTATGGCAAGGAGGAGGAGGAGGAGGAGGAGTGAAGACTTCTCACATCTTGAAGCGATTTGTTTTCATATCTGGCAATGAGATTTACGATTTCCGGTCACGTTTGTTTTTGTTTTCAATGTTTCGGATTCAAATTTCCATTACGCATTTATTGCGTTCTGTTGTTGATTTAGCCTACATTACACGAGAACAATAATCGACTATGATTCTGTGGTAGAAATGGATATTCAAAAGGCAGACCAGAAAAACAGGAACGACCAATCAAAGAAGAGAAATAAATTATTTGACGCTTTATCTCTGATGGCAATGACTGGGAAACGTATTGAACAAACAAACACAGGAGGGGGGGGGATTTGGAATTTGGGTGGGAAGAGCGAGCAACAAAAAAAAAAAAAAAAAAAAAAAAAAAAAAAAAAAAATAGATCTGTGGCTAAAAACCGAGTCATGTTATGCCTTAACTGATTAATTCATGGTTGCACAATATTAATTACCAATTAGACACTTAATAATTTCCTAGTTACACAATACTATTAATTACTAATTTTACTATAGATTCCATCGTAACTTATTTTCTAAGGTATTCTGGTTAAAAAAAATGCCAACCCCCATCTCCAAATAAGTCCCATACTTCACTGAAGATTTTAAAACCATCGGCCTACAGATCTATACAAACAATTATATTTTAATGAGAGAAGAAAAAAAAAAAGAAAAGTTATAATTCTGAACATTAGAGAATATTTATGTTCTTAAACTATGCATGTATTGATGGGAATGGTCGTGCATTTGTCATACCATTACACGGGAAGGTCACAGGACAGCACAATATATTAGAGACCAAACAGATGTCAGATATTCTAAAAGCTATTAAGGAAGCTTAAATGTCAATCAACAGCCAAGGTTGCAAGGATATCCGACAATCATTGGACATCGTGACTCACAAGTGGATATCGAGATCATAAGAGAAATTGTGATCGGCAAAAGAAAATGCCAAACCATTTGGGAACATCTGTTACCTAGATGACGCAACCCTACGAGGACCGGCCAACGTCATTGATCCTGACCACCGCACTGCCAACCCTATCTAAAACCGGTCTCGAGATTAATTCGTACAAATCCGAGATGATCAATATCAATTTTGACTTGCCAAACTGAAATAGTTCTGGAGACCATATGAGTCGACACTACGCAAAGTCAAGGTGAAACCTTGAGAGAACTTCGCAATACTCGGCTCCCCTATCCCCCGGAAAACATTACGCTCCAGCCTTGATGATTGATTGTTTTGTTTAACGGCACATCGACCGTTGGTGGGTCCTTTAGTGCCGAATTCAGTTGGGGGGGGGGAGTCCCATGTCCGTGACTAGAGACTTGAAGTCCCTGTCACTGAGACAAATGCCACGAGGACCGGGATAAGGGGGTGGGAAGGGTGGAGATCCCAAAAGCTTCTTAGGGTGAATCCTGAGCATGCTAACGGTGATCACCTCCCGATCAGCTGGCCAAGGCATCCTGTGCAACTTCTGCCAGGACGATACCCGAGCATGCCACAAGGACCCCCGAAGGGCCGTGGTACTCTGAATTTCGAGGCCATGGCGGTTTCGAAGAACAAATACTGCACTTTGGTCTTAGCCAAAAGGCCCAGCCTTGATGAAAAGCATGAGACGCTGAAGATAATGATTGAGCGACTGCGCCTGTTGGACGCTCATCCTGGGATGTTCTTAAATAAGAAATGTCTTCGCGTCCGACACAGCCTACGTTAGCCATGACGTAGCCTTAACCGGCTTACCTGTCTTCGCTGGCCTGCCGCCTACGAACCTAACGTGAACAGTGCTTACACGAGATCTCACCATCACTGGACTCGGTCTTGACACCCCAGTTGCCACAGCCAAACAGTACAACAAGTGGGACGACATCATGTGCAAGGCAGCGGCCAATCACTTTCTTATCTCTCTAGACCAGCGTCAAACGGCATGTCTACGCACTAGCTGAATACCTTACCACTACCGGCACTCTCCTAGACAATAACTGTCCACATTGGCGTTGCTCTTCACCGCTGTGGGGCAACCATCGACCAGTTAGATCTCCATCCCCTCAGCACGGGACGCCTTCCTCAACTACCCCGTTGAGGATCCTGCTACATTTAAGGAGGGCCATAGACTAAAATAAATTAATTTCTATATCTGTTCGTGTTGTATCTGTTTAACAGGGGGCCCTGAAAAGGTTGAGAATTTATGACTAAAGACAAAATATCATTTAAGGATAATGACAGTGCTCGGGCAAATAAAAATTATAAAATGCTGTTGGCAAATGATGTACTGGTTTAGGACATCAGCGGAAGTGTGGGTGAGTGCTATGGAGACACTTGAATTTGACGAAGCTCCGCTAGGATTAGTATTCTTTCAATACAGGACCTTCCTTGATATTGGTAGGGCCGTTTCCGCTCAAAGTCCGGGATGTTCGTTCATTAAGTGATTGTTTTGTTTCACGGCACATCAACTCTTGGGTCATTTAGTGTCGAGTTCGGTTTTTTTGAATGCACAATGTAGACGAATTATTGTGGACAAACTAATGCGAACAAACTATTGTAGGCGAATTAATGTAGGCACACTTTTGTAGACAGTGCTGTCAAGGTATATATATGATTGATTTGTTTAGCGGCATATCAACCCTTGATGGGTCATTTAATGCCGAAATCGGTTTTAAAATTTAAAAAAAAAAAAAAAAAAAAAAACTTAAAAAAAATAAATATTTTTGGATAGTCTTGCGACTGTGGTGAAAAAACAGGTTGCCCCTGTTTGGGGTGGGGTCTTACCCCTCTGCAGGGGATGCAGTCGGCGTATTCTAGGCCCCAGCCAACAAGGCCGGTACATTAAGTAATGCCACTGTATACGAAGTCAATACCATTTTGGTGAAAGGGAGCATTTACTACGAGAAGGATCAGCGAAGAGTTTTACATTTTATGAACAGTCGGACTTCATCTCATCTATAAATAGCCCAACCAAATTAGACATGCATACACAATGGGCCTTTGGGGGCGGGGGTTACTGTAAAATATATACGACACCACATGGCCAACTAGTCCGCTTTATGTCGCATATATGTATTAAAACGTTCAGTGAACGTTTTAATATGTTGTGTATTGCCTCTGATGCACATATGCGTCCATTCCAGTTTTATTTAAGACAATATAAGCAGCTACAGAAATGCGCTAGACTCGGTCCTTGACTAGTGGCACCGAGCAGAGGACGTGCTTATCTGGTTGCTCTATCCAAGGCAGCAGTGAACCTGCTAAAGTGAATCTATGACGCAATAATCAGTAAGAAGAGGCCAAAATCTACCAAGAAAAATTCCTTAACTAATAAAAAGGGAAATAATTTACTAACCGAGACTAAAATGGCCGCCAGTCATAGTGCACCCAGTGAGTACCAAACTCATACAGAGGAACTAGAACAACTTGCTAAATATCGTTCTACGGCAAGCGTCTATTTGATACTTTTAATAGCGGGTTAAGTGAATTATACTGATGCCCGTTTTAAATACATCGTTTTGTTTAACGGCACATCGACATTTGGTGCCGAATTCGGTTTCTTTTTGATTGATTGATTGATTGATTTAACGGCACATCAACCCTTGATGGGTCATTTAATGCCGAAATCAGTTTAAAATTCCCGAAATAGTGTCTTGCGACTTTGGTGCAAAAACAGGTGGCCCTGTTTTCTTTTTTTTTTGGGGGGGGGGTCTCTGCAGCTTATGCAGTCAGCGTATTCTAGGCCTCAGCCGACAGGGCCTTGCGACTTTGGTGAAAGAACAGGTGGCCCGTGGTTGGAGGGGGGGGGTACTACCCCTCTGCTGGGGATGCAGTAGGCGCATTCTAGGCCCCCGTTTTTAATCATGCTAAGCCAGGATCAGCCACTACCACATCTTGCCCTAGAGTTTTTAAGTGCGGAAGCTTAGCGGAAGCTTTCGACTGGACTCATTAGCCGTGCTAAGAGCCACTTACACTAGGTGGCCTCAGGAATTGAGACTATTTACTAAATACGAAAAGTGCAAGTCGTTTGCGACAGTCCTTCAAGTGGAAAAGGTCTGCCTGCCTTGAAGAATCAGCATTCGGTGTCCTGGTTCTCCGAATGATGAACGAAAGACTCCTGAAGCAAATCACGTATTCCGTGTCAAAGGAAAAGATAAGGATCAACCCGCCAGAGATTTGACATCCAACCGTCCGATTATGAAACATCTGCATGTGACCGGCCAACATGGAGAAGAATTAGCCATCATGAAATGAAGAAATTTGAGATCAAAGGTAGATCAGATTCAGAAAGCAAATTAGAAGGATGAAAGCATTGAGTGTGTGGAAGAATATGCCTTTCAAGGAAGCTAGCAGTGTTTAGTGGAATCTTTCAACTTGACCGTGCTAAGAGACACTTACACTATGTAGCCTGAGGAATTGAGGTTATTTATTAAATGAAACGGCAAAGGAAGCCAACCCAGAGACGCTAAATTAGCTACACTTTGCCAGAGCGGATCCAGTTCCTTGGATATTTCCATCAACGGTATCCAGTTGAAAGACCAAGGAATTCGAATACCTGGGTGCCGTGTTCATTGAAGGTGGCAAATTCGACAGAGGCTAGGGTGCAGAAAGTCCAACGTCAGCTTCCAGCTGTCCCCGGCCTCTTGAAATACCAACATACCAGGGAAATCATGTCCCGGCTGATTAACAGCATGCCCATACTGACCTACCAGTATCAGATGTAAACAATGTCCAAAGCCCAGTGGAGGAAATTCATGTGGGGCCCTCAGACGAGGAGGGGCTTGATTAGTAAAGATTCCAGGCGTCCGGGCCAGAGGACGACCCCGCAGGCGTTGGATCGAGGGCGTGGCAGAAACATTGGCTTCCTTGGCCTGTTAGAGGCGAACCACCAAGCCATCGACGGCCGTCTCTACCATCCCACGACAACCTGAAGTAGACGTTAAGAGTCTTAAGAGAAAGGCAGTACTTTTGAGTCAATCGACCAAATGGAAAGAGTTTTCCGGCCTTGAAGAGTCAACATTCAGAATCCTGGCTGGAAGACTTCTTTAACCGATAGGAAATGCGCAACTACCGCTTCCACCAAGCAGACCCACTTGGGTGCAAGTTTCGAAAGCCATTATTTCAACCCTTCGTTTGTCATGGAGAATAATGAATATTCAAAATGTTAAGCCGGTGTGGATCCAGAGCGTCCGGTCCTCCCGCACCTGCTCTGGCAAAGCTCAGCTGGGGAAAAAAAATTGTCACTGTGTCAAAATAATTCATTAGACCGTGGTTTTTAGTAGAATGCTCATTACCTGGGGAATAGCCGTAATATACATATTTCTTTATTGATCCACAACGAGCTGTACAACCGGTTTCACTCTCTGGATTATTCAAGTGAATATAGCCTTAGTTAAGAGTTCCAATTTATACTAAAAAGGTTTTCAATCTTTTAATTTGTTGATTTTCACATCCATTCATTGTTCTTGTGGGTGTGGCCAAAGGAATGAATTTTGCTCAGGGTCATACATTTTCTCCCCCCAACTTATTTTACTATATTCTTTATTCTTATTCTTGTTTCTTTATATTTTATTCTGGTACTCCATTCTATGTTTATTAAATACTTCCCTATTTGATGAATTGTTATTTAGTCTTTTATTTATTGAGTTCGAGATCTGTTTAATTACTGATGGCGGGTGATTGAATTTACTATTTACGTATATCAGTGGTGTTCGGCTTCGCATAATTTTCATGTCTTAGTATCTCGGTTAAGCGTTACATCCAGGAAGTTCACAATTTCCCCGTTTGCTCTTATTTCGGGATCTGTTTAATTACTGATGGCGGTTCATTGGACAAGAAGTAATAAAACAAAGAGGCTAGACAGATAGAATGGCCCTGAGCAAAATCCATTCCTGTGGCCACACCCACAAGAACAATGAATGGATATGAAAATCAACAAATTAAAAGATTGAATAAAACTGTTTTAGTATAAATTGGAACTCTTAACTAAGGCTATATCCACTTGAATAATCCAGAGAGTGAAACCAGTTGTACAGCTCGTTGTGGATCAATAAAGAAATATGTATATTACAGCTCTATCCCAGGTATTGAGCATTCTACTAAAAACCACGGTCTAATGAATTATTTTGACACAGAAGTGTGACAATTTGATGTACACGGATTATAACGCTCCAAGATATACAAGGTTGAACATTCTACCAAAAATATGGATAAACTTCGACCATTCACTGAAGGATATCCCAACCCCATCTAAACATCAATATATGTTTCAACATATATGTAGAAAAAAGAATTTAGAATGTAATAGCAAGGATAAGATAGAAAACATTCTTTTACCTATATAAACAGGAGAACACAGAAACAAAATTTCGGATTCAAAACCAAGAAGACACCACCCAAAAACAATCTTGGATAATTTTGAAGCGGATATGATCAATATCATAAACCAAATAGAATTCAGAAGTAAAATAGACAACTTCCAAACCAAACTCAGGAAGGAAGTAAAGTAAATAAAAAAAAATTTAAAAAAAAAACAAAAAAAACAAATAGTAAGAGCAGACAAAACCCACCAACATATATAAAAATGACTCCCGAAAAGCATTAAAAACTAGTAGAGAACACAAACAGATATAGAGAGTAACCAGGAAAAAAGCATCAATATAGAAGCAAAAATAATAACAGATAAACTGAAAATCAGTGACAGAGTATCTCAAATTTATAAGAAAAAGACGCATACATACTAAAAGAACATAAGGAGAACTTCAATAATAAACCAGCGGCAAGATTAATAAACCCCACAAAATCGATAGTCGGCAAAATAAGTAAAGAAAATGCTAGATGGAATAAATCAGGAAGTAAAGAACCACTATGGATTTAACCAGTGGATTAATACAACGGACGCACTAAAATGGTTCAATAACATCAAAAGGTAAGGAAAATGCTGTATTTATAGCCTTTGACATTGTTGATATCTATAGACAAAAAACCCTACAAAATGCATTAACCATGGCGAAAACATGCACAGATATAGATAAGGAGGAAATGGAAATCATAATGCATAGCAGAAGAACTATATTATGCCGCAACAATGAACAATGGGTAAAGACAAATGGCCATGACTTTGATGTTGCCATGGGAGCCTATGATAGTGCACAAATATCGGACCTTGTAGGGCTGTATATCTTGTATAATCTGACTAACACTAGAAGCATAGAAGTAGCAGATGTCGGCACATAGGGATGGGATAATAAAAAAAAAACAGAAGCGGGAGGGAAGTAGATATAATTAAAAAACCAAATAACCAAAACGCTAAAACAAATAGGGTTTAAAATAGAAATAAGAGCAAACGGGGAAATTGTGAACTTCCTGGATGTAACGCTTAATCTAGATACTAAGACATGAAAATTATGCGAAGCCGAACACCACTGATATACGTAAGTAGTAAATTCAATCACCCGCCATCAGTAATTAAAGAGATTTCGAACTCAATAAATAAAAGACTAAATAACAATTCATCAAATAGGCAAGTATTTAATAAACATAGAACGGAGTACCAGAAAGTACTAGATAATAGCGGATACTGAAAATACAAACTGGAATACAACCAAGGGAATAATAATAAAAATGTGAAAAAAAAACAAATAGAAACAGGAAAGTGATTTGGTTTACTCCGCCGTTCAATAAACAGGTCCGTACAAATGTGGGAAAATAGATAATTAGAAGGCACTTCCCAAGTAACAGCAAACTACATAAAAATCCGAATATTAAACTGGGATATGCATGTATGGATAACCTAGGAAAAATCATAATATAATAAAGAAATGCAACTGCATATTACCAGAGCAATCAATATAACAGCGTTATCATTATTGGAAGTTAAAGGAGTCAGGAAAAAACCCTACAATAAAATGGGGAATCTTAAAAGAGGCAAGAACATGCAATAGTTTAAACTCGGTGCAATTTGTGCCTCCAAGAAAAACTAAAAATAGTAACATAAGGAAAAGGGTAAACTACTTAATTCGAGATCGGAAATTTCGGTAACGTGCTGCCACCAAAAGGTGTTCTCACTGAAATATGTGGGAAGGTAAAATAAATTTAAAAAAAAAAAAAATTAAAAAAATAGGAGGCAGAACCATAAAATAAAATAAAAGGAAAATATATAACAAAAATATGGCAAACAGGAATAAAAAAAAAATAAAATAAAATAAACCAGAACATGACAAACTAGAATAGGACTAAAAGATAAAAATAAAGTAAGATAAATGATAATGGAAAAACCTGAGGGAGAACCTGGGCCCGGGAGAAAAATTAATAATTAAAATAAAAACGGATAAAGAAAGAATAAACGCCATAACAAATCGGAAATTATGACAGTCGAGTAAGAATAAAATAAATCAAATAAAACAAAGAGAAAAAACTAAGAATAAAGAATATAGTAAAATAAGTTGGGGAAAAAATGTACCAAGGAGTCAAAATTAAGATTAAGAAATCAATAAGAAAGTAAATATGCTGATGGTTTGGGATGTCCAAAAGGGAATTTCAAGGGAAAAGGGAGAACAAAATAAAACACTTAAGAGGGGTAGATCAGATAATGATAGAAATAAGAATTCAAAATAATCAGAAGGACACTAACAGCCCAAAGCAGCAAGTATCTTACACAAAAAAGGAAAGAGACAGACAAGAAGCAATAAAGCAAAGAGGCTAGACAGATAGAATGACCCTGAGCAAGATCCATTCATTTGGCCACACCCACAAGAACAATGAATGGATATGAAAATCAACAAATTAAAAGATTGGAAAAACTCTTAGTATAAATTGGAACTCTTAACTAAGGCTATATCCACTTGAATAATCCAGAGAGTGAAACCAGTTGTACAGCTCGTTGTGGATCAATAAAGAAATATCATATAATATAAATTTAAATATATACACCTCACCCATTCCCATCCGACATACCAATCTACTGTACTTGATCAAATGGACACTGACCTAGAATTACCCAGAATCCTTTTACTACAGATTTGGGTCGGTCAGCCAGCATCATCCAAGATTCAACATGGGTTACTTACATACAGTAGCATCTGTGCATGGAAACATTTCACCAACACTATCGTTGTTAAAAGACTAATTTCGATTTATATCCAATCCGCCGATGATAAAAATTCTTCGAAACCTGTACGGAAAAAAAAAAAAAAAAAAAAAAGAACCCACCTAATAAAATTCCATATTTACACGACACTGATTTGTCACAACTTTTACAGTACAACTCTGATCTAAGTTCTGGATCCGCCCCTGTTAAGGATAAGATGAGCTTTGTATACAATCAAGTTGAAGACAACCATATGTTGATTTAAAAAAATAAAAAAAATTAAAAAAAAATAAAAAAAATAAAAAATATGCCTAATCATGATTTGATTGTTTTGTTTAACGGCACATCGACCCTGGGTGAGTCGATTAGTGCTAAATTCGGTTTCATTTTGAATACACAATTCATGTGGACAAATTATGGTAGACCGTTGTTGATTGATTTAGCGGCATATCAGCCCTTAATGGGTCATTTAATGCCGTAATCATTTAAAAAAAAAAAAAAGTTACTTTTCCTTGACTAGAGTCTTGCGATCTGTGTGTGATAACAGGTTGTCCCGGGGGGGGGGTCTACCCCTCTGCAGGGGATTCAGTCGGCGCATTCTAGACCCCAGGCGAATCATGAAGTAGACGTATTTTTGCAGAAACCATGCCTTAGTTTGTGACCACTGAAACCCCCTCTTGCTCTTCAAATGCTCAACAGATCGAGGTTGAAACTCACCTCAGATGTCAGAGTGGGGCTAAGAGCGAAATGGAGGTAAGAAGGTTAATCCAATGTTGAAATATTACCAGAGTTGTAGCTTTTACGAGCGACGTTTGGGACAAGATCAGAAACACAGGGCGTCGACTTTGTGGCATCAGATGGAAGTGACTAAGTTTCGCACCGTGAGGAGAAACAGACCTCAGACATTAAATATAGCAGGCGCGGATCCAGTGGGTCGGGACCCACCTGCTAAGGCAAAGAACAATTAAAGAAATTTCAAGTATCTAGATAAAGAGATTTTATAATAAAAAGTAATCATTAATTAACCTCAATAACAAAAAATTATATCCATTATCTAATAAAAATCTTTTTAAAAATGGACCTCCCCTCCTGCGCAAAGGCCTGAATCGGCCCATGTATGGGCAAGTGTTACAAGATTTTATCAATATATTGCAAATTGATGGTCATGCATTGTGGCAGTGTTAGACGTGAAAGTGAAGCTTCACAGAATACACATGTAACGGACACATGTGTATTTTTGCACTCACACACTCAGGTCAACAAGTGAAACCACTTGATACACACATTTTCCTTAAGAACACCCAGGTCTTTATTCCGCGAACCAAAGTTAACTCTCAGATAACCAACTTTCAGAACATGGAAAAACACTTGACTCGAAACATGATACCCTTTGTAGAAAATAAGACTAGCGAATACCTTGTATCTTGTCACGTTACATCGGAAATTTGACAATACCCATTCCATTGGACGATATTTCGACCGGCCTCACACCTTCCACTCACCCGTTACTATAAGACACGCACGATTCGATTATTGGTCAATTCTCATTCTGTTAGTTGAATTCACGCCAGAATTCAACAAGATCATAAACGCTGTGTCAGTGTCATATACATACTCTATAATCATTACACTCTTTTACTAAAGGAACACTTTTCCACTTTGGATCTTCCGACACCTTTCCGGAACATTTATTATACTGAAAGAACTTTTGGGGAACTTTACATTACGTAGAATACTACGGATATTCTTACTTTTAAAAGTCATATTATATTGAATCTAGTCACTTATTTGTATTCATTAAACCCATATTCATTTTATAGTATACCGAAGCTTCTTGTTATCTTTTTACACCTTGTCGATAACTTTCTTTCAGTTTTTCTTACCAAGGAAAAGGAAAGGGCCAAACTCAATGTCTTTCCCCCATCTGTTAGCTACTCTAATATCAATTTGACACAGCAGCATTGTAATGAAATTTGGTCATTGATGCGAGGCTGGCGATCTTCCCTCTTAGTTTAGTGGTAGGGTGTAGAAATATAAAACAGTCCGAATAAACAATGAGGTTTGTAGCGATCCACTCACGCTGCTTGGTGCAAACAAGTGTCCTGTGGACGTGGATGTTTCAATACATATTGGTTGCTCTCTATATGGTCGTATGGCCAAAGCCATGTATTCCTGACGTATACTTAAATCACGTGACTATATTACTTGCGCTGACATTCAACCACGTGTGTCACTGAATATTAGAGACAGGTCTTTTTATCACACCACTATAAGCATCTTTTGTTACTGAATAGGTTACAGCGTGAATAGGAGTACATTTCCGAGAATGGAAAAGCGAAGGAAATGCCTGTAGTCCGGGGGCCAGCAGGGGCTACCGTGCACCCCCCAACCATGATTCTTTATTTAGGATATCAAAATGTTCCTTAGGATGTCCTTTCAGAAAAAGAATGTTCCCAAGAAAGATCTTTGGAATAACTACCTCATTTGCATAAAGCAAAATGGCCGCCAGAACACATAAAAAAAGTTCATATCGTCTCCCAGTTGACATATCCGAGTACTTTAAAAGGATAAATCCTGGTTTTAGACATGAGGAATTCAAAAATACACTTTATTTTACCAT
>VCCN01003952.1:1538024-1549217 GCA_006491835.1 Architeuthis dux
AAAAAAAAACTTATTTGGGGGAATTATTTTTAAAAAAGAAATTTTTCTAGACATAATAAGGAATAAATAATTTTTATCCATCTAGCTCCATTGATGCGGCCTGTATGCGCGATAGCCAGCCAGCCAGAATTACTTAAAAACTGAAGAAATTTATGTTGACAGTTTTGATGACAGTTTTGATTGATGGTTTCTAATTGTCAAAGTTTGGAAAAAGGAAATAAGGAATAAACAAAGGGAAATAACTTATTATGAAAGAATGCAAGGGAAGTAACTCTGAATCGGGTTTGACAGATTTGAATTGGCGAAAGTAGCGTGCTGAAGTACTAAGAGTAGTGAATTTGTAATGAAAGTAACCCTTTTCTTTTCACAGATTGATACGATTTTCAGGGTAATACATTTCAATGTTTTTATTAATGTTATCAGTATCACTGTATGGATTTAATAAAAATAAAATAGGATAATTTACCAATATTTGTTGTATGAAGCATAATTACGGTGTAGTTTTCCAAGGGGTTGGGGGAAAGCACCGACACAGTACGGTGCAATAAGTCAAACGGCACGTCACTGTTGCAGCACCGGAACGATTCCTGCAAGGGACACTTCCTCGCTTATCACCGGTAAGCTATCACCACTATCAATAAATCCCAGCCGCTACAACGTAATTCACACTACACCTTCAAGTACGACTCTAACGTGGCTTCGGTTGGCAAGCCTAGAAGGAACTGACGAATTGTCGCCGCCTGGCCTTTTATAGCCAAGAGCTCGCCACATCTGGGTTGCTACCTCTCCACATAAGGGTCACTGACGCTCCACCTCGTCCATATCTGTCGACGACTCGTTCATTCGGCTTTTGCTTTCTGGACCTTGCACAAAACAGACAGCAGGTCATACGTGGTCTTTTTCCTTTGGGCAAGGCCATTTCCACTTCTTCGCCACATACGGCTGTGCAGTCCTTCTATGAAATCACAGTTGAAGATTATCAAGTTCTTACTAATGTAATGAAATACACTCTGGTTGTATGTGTTCGTACGTTTTGGGGAAATAGATTTTGGTACGTGACCAAAACGCCATATCATATTCACAGGGCTAGAAAATAGGTCAAACGGCCGACTAAGTCAGAACAAAGAAAATGCGTTCGACTAACCAGAGTGGTTTAAGGGTAGCCGTGATTTTTCAAATCGCCGGCAATTTAAGGTCAGTTAGGAACGGACATCCAGCAGCGACAGGTCAACAAGCCAGGAGCTTTCCTCTGAAGGAAGGAGAGGTGAATGAGGGAGGGGGGAAGAAACCAGGCGCCTTGATTTTTGGACTGCTACCAGTTCTTCGGTAATTTAATAACTCTTTTAGAATTTTAATCGAAACAGAATTTAATACCTCAAGTATTAATGAATGAATTAACTAATGAATGTTGTTGTCTTCGTGGGAGAGCCCTTTCTCCGGTATGGACAAAATGTTTTATTTCCCTCCACAGAGTTTTCGCTGCCGTAAAGGTACAACCCAACGACGAAGTTCGTACGTTTTGGGTAAATTATATTACATTATAAATGCATAAATAATCAATCATTGACTTTCTTCTCATTATTAACCCAGGTTAGGCCGGTTTATTTTAACTGTAGCCCCAAAAGTTAGTCTAGTCAAAATAGTGGGGAAAAATGGGGTTACCCGGAAAAAGATGTCTACAAAATAAATTTAGTATCGTTGGAACCAGAAAACCATCCTTTTCAATGATCTGAAAAAGACCTCTTTTGTCTACCCTGGGGAAATGTTTTTCATTTGCGATAATATACAGACCAGATTGGCAGGACAAACAGGAGCGAATGCAGAAATGTGTGAAAAGAAAACGCAAAAATATCTCTCAATCAAAAACAAACTTCTGGATCCAGCCCAAAGATTAATCATTTCTTTTTTTTATCTTGTGGCTTACCTATCCACAAAATTTCATTGAAATTGTTTCATAATAATCATTACGCGAACCTTATACTTAAGTAGTAATTAGGTTGGTCATTTAAATACGTATAATTTCCGATAAGCCATTTTAGTTTTAATAAAATGGATGGCCTTACTAAAATCTGCGCATTGTCGGAAGAAGAACATATCTTCACCAGACTATTTTAAGTGTCAACGGTCACCGATTGGCGTCAGTAATTTCGAATAAGAATTTTAAGACAGCGGCCCCATGCCGCATGGAAACCACATTACGGAAATTGGCGGCAAAAGTGTCCGACGGAAAGATTATTAAGAATCAGCTCATGCTGCGTGATAGATAAGCTCTGGAATGAAAGGTTATAAGGATTTCTGTGTTATTAATTGCAGACCTGGAATGGGCGGAATATAGATGGAGATATCAGCAAGGGGTGGGGCTAAGGAGGCGGGACTAAAGTCAAAGGGCAAGCTTAAATAAGGAACCAATTTGATTGTCAGACAGAGAGAGACAGAACGGGTAGACGGTCAGTCAGGGGGAGTTGATACGACAGCACGCGCGGCCTTCGTGGCCTTTGGGCCGCGGGAAGTTAAGTACCCGTGACTAACAGATGCCCTAAGTTCATCAGTCCCTTTCTTTCTCTTATTCCGCAAACAAATCGGCCGTGTGTTTTGATCGTATATGTTTTGAAAACTGCTATGTCTGTATTTGGTTCAAGTGACTAGAACTGACGGCGGAATAAAAACATTTTGGACTCATTTTTCAAACACGGCATTTGTCTCTTCTCCTGTGCAAGTCCTGCATCCACTGAATTGTATGCCGCATGTTACACAATAGTAATGACCGTTGTGCAATAATTCATTGAGAAATTCCGGAGATATTGTGTAGAGACAGACAGGGTCGAATATTGTGACGACGGTGCCGAACGCGAGATCGAACCAGAGACCACTGCCCAACCACAGCCGAAGGAACTTCGTGTGGCAGCGCTGTTAGAACATCCGGGCTCCCCGCCCATGTTGTGCTGCGCCAGACACTTCGTATACGGGCACTTGAATCATTTCTTAGCTTAGGATATAAGTGGCCGATTATGAGGAGTGAGGATAATTCGCTTTTGGATGCGGTTAGAAGAACGTCGTTGGTGTAGAGTGATTCGAGAGAAAACAGTGCGTTTTCCGGTGTCGTACGGAAAGAAGTTCCCTCCGAATAGGTGTCCTGTGGAAGAGACTTTGTCCTCCCGTTTTAAAGAGACCTTTTCTACTACTAGAAGAAAAAAACGCAAAAATATTTATAACCATATTCAGGCTTGGGGGTTTATGACGGTATTTTGGTCTGTTCTGTCAAATACACAAAAGTCATTTTTTTTAATTGTAAATATCTTTTCTGTTTCCTTGTGGCCTAAGCATTTCAAAAAGATATAACACTCCTTTCTACTAAAAGATTTGGGTGGGATTACAAATCCGCCCCTACTAACTCCCCGGTGGAGGGCGTGGCCTATGACGTCATTACTGAGGTTACTGACAGGTTACCAAAAGTCTACTCTCACCTTTCTGTTATGCCATATGGACCAGCTCATGAATATAAAGAGAAACTTGGGGCCTAGCTTATGCACACGGGGACCACCACCTCATCCAATGGACTATCTGTAAATTGTAATGAAATACACTCTGGTTGTATGTTCGTGTGTTCGCTTATTAGAAGACTTGAATTTGGGGTGATAGTATTGGCACTTGCACCAAAATGCCATATCATGTTCTCTGGGCTAGGATTTGGGTCAAACGGTTGACCGGGTCACGCGGAAGTCACAACAAAGAAAATGTGTTCGACCAACTAGAATGGTTTAAGGGTGCGCCGTGATTTCAAATCGGCCGGGAGTTAGAATCGGTCGGACAGACAGAAGCAACAGGTCAACAAGCTAGGAGCTTCCCTCTTCACCCGTGAGAGTGAAGGACGGGAGTAGGAGGAGGAAACCAGGCGCCTTGGTTTGAACTGCTACAATCACAGTCAGTCCTTCAGTAAAGAAACCACTCGTTAGAATTTTAACAGAGAAAAAGAATTCAATACCCCAAGTGATCTGCGAACCGGCCAGGCATCGAAGCTGCCAACGGAAATAAAACGAACCCATATTTTCAATTGAAAATAATGAATTTTATCGTCTTTCTATCCAGTCACGTGGGAGAGCCCTTTCTCGGGTATGGACCAAAATGTTATATTTCCCTCCACAGAATTTTCAGCCCCGTAAATGTACAACAAGAAGAAATGCTGATTATTCTACAAAAGTATTGCAAATAAAAAGAAAAAAGGAGTTTTAAGATTCTGAAAGTGGACAACTTTGCCGTTCCAAATTTATTTTGTGGACATTTTTTCCGAGTCAAAACCTATTTTGATTAGACTAAGTCACAAATAGCGGAATTCAAACTGTAGCATCGCCGGAGGTTCAAAAGTAGTCCAATTTGCTACTTGTGCCCCTTGTTGTATACAGAGGCAAGTTGATAACCTGTCATTAGTTTCAATAAGTGATGACAGATGGCGCTCAGCTTCTCGTCGTGCACAAGCGTCAACATCGATCATATTGTGAAAGAATGGGAGCCACGTTAGACAACGCTCTCCAAAGCTAACAAAAGAAAACGATTTGGGACACCTTGAGTCAGTATTCGGGACCCTACTAAAATTCTTATAGACTTTGCAGAAACCATAGCTCAATAAAACTCGCTTGATTATCGGGATCGGTTGGCTTGATTTGTGAGTAGACTTTGTTTTCCGAGAATTCGATTGTATGGCCTAAATTACGTCGTTAAATAAAATGGTCGGGTCGGAGCTAATTGTTACACCCTGTAACAACGTGCCCCATCATAACATATGACTGTAACAAGTAACCTCGAGGTATTGCGATCGTTTAGAAAGGCTAGTCCAAAAAAGACGCAACGTCGTAGCAACAAAAAACGCCACATAGCTATACTAACTGACACACATGAGAAGATGAAATTACAAAAGTCCCTAGAAAAAAAGAGCAAAACCTGGCAAAGGAACCTGGAGAGTTTCAGAAGTCTGCTGGAAATGGGAGAAAGAGAAAGACTACAAAAGATTATTGGTGTCTTGGTCAAACTCTGTCCCAGGGGAGAAATGGATGCAATGTATTAACTGTAAAGATTGGCCCCTCGAATGAGAGAATTTAAAACATTTCTGTTCAATGTTTATGATAAACATTGTAAACCTTTAACAGAAGAAATTGTTTTAAATTTATTTTGTGAAGCTTCTGAATGGATGGCAAAATAGTGAAAATTGTAAGTAGCCCTAAGTAGTCTACTAAAGAATTCGTTATTTTTTTAATTAGTAACAACTTACCCCATGCCATGTAACAAGATGCTCTACATATGGAGCAAGTTGTATACAGTTATCTTGAACGATAATTTCTGTTATATCTCGAGAATGAAGCAATGTATCATTTTTCTGTTTGGTGTTTATGAAAATAAACATAATGAACTTCACACAATAGAAATGTCTTTAAGTTACCTTTTCTAGTTTTTTTTCTTCTTTTGGGTGGGGGGCAAATATTAAAATCGTAACAACTAGCCCCGCTCTCCCCTATAACGAATAAACAAAGGGAAATAATGTATTACGAAAGAATGCAAGGGAAATAACTCTGAACATTAAACGTTTTAACGTTTTACTTCACCGCTAATATACCTCTTGAATTTGCATATTTTTCAATGGAATTTTAATTATCACTTCCATTCAAAATATTTCTAAGATATGTATTTGCTGCCATGTATTGACAAATAAAGTATCAGATATTATTTCCTATTGACAATATACATATAACTCAAGAAGATATCATATGTTATCTTTCAACACAGCGTATGTTGCATGATGATACGATTTGTGAAGTTAC
The DNA here is from genome assembly GCA_006491835.1 of Architeuthis dux. Classification (NCBI taxonomy): domain Eukaryota; kingdom Metazoa; phylum Mollusca; class Cephalopoda; order Oegopsida; family Architeuthidae; genus Architeuthis; species Architeuthis dux. The sequence continues at coordinate 1,543,835 of VCCN01003952.1, forward strand.
GGGGTGCTACCCAATCTTGTGGCTTCTAGAATCGAACCAGAATGTTGCACTTGGATTAGTCATCTGGGCACTTCTGATCAACGACGCTTCCGCCTCAAAAAAAGGAAACATTTTTTTCGCGAATATTTTGTGTTTTCAATCCAGAAGATATTCGTTTCTTCAGGCAATTAGATTTGAAAAAAAAGTTATTTTTAAAGGTTTTAGAGCGGGGTCACTTCCTCTGTTAAAATATTGTAAGTTTTGCGGAACTTAACCTTATGGAAGTTACCACTTTGTAGGTTTTGGTAACAGGAGTTCTGTATTACAATAGGTTATTTAATAATAAGCAGTAGTTACTTGTTGTGGCCTAGTATAGAAAAAAGAAGCAAGGAGCCATGAACGGAGAAATCTAGGTCCACACGTGGATATCACGTGATGCGAAAGAAGGTATCCGATTGGCTGGAACGGTTTGAACGTCACGGAGTGATTTGTTGAAGAAGGCAAGCAGCTATCTTGTTTATGGAACACAAAATGACCACATGGTTTCGCCATCTTGTTGTAGCGGTTGTAGCGGTCACTTTCGTAAAGAATAATAAATAAATACGAAAATAGGGATATAAATATCGAGCTGGCTTTATCACCACGGTCAAGCCAGCCTAGACCATATGATTTACGAAACAAAATATAGCTTCCTTTTTGTGACGCCAGCACTAGTATAAAAAACACTTTTCTATACCGGTATTATTTTTCCTTTCTGTCATATGCACCTTTTTCTTAGCTGATTTCTTTGTCTCGATAACATATCTTTCGGTGCGATTATCACCAGATATTACGGTTCAGAGTAATCTCCACATCCGTCAAACACAGAAACACTATTATCTTCACTCTGCGCTCGTACGATCTCTCTCAAAAGCTCTTTACACATTTTTAATCTTTTCTTTTATCTTAATACATGTACCTGCTTTTCATTTTATGTGTTTAAACAAATGCAACATTTATTTCTTCTTATGCATTTGTTCTCTTTCTCTTTATATGTATGAATTGTGTCTTTGTTCATATTTGCCCGCCAAAATCCAATATGGCCGCTCGTCTTCTTTGTTCTTCAGCAATGACCACGTGGTACATATTTCCTTCCCTCTATTCCTGCCGCTACGGCCGCTGATGGCTACCACTGCTGCTACTATTGTTACTGCTACACTCCTAATGCTATTGCTGTTACTCTTACAATCAACTACCATTTCAACCGCTACTTTTGAATAGAGAATTCATTTACATCCTCATTCAACATTAACTCACTTCTCCCCTTTACCCACTTTAACAACATTTTAAAATAATTTTAAATCTAAGATTGTTAAGACAATGAAATCGGCGCGGTAAATTTAATGTCAAACAAAGGACACGATAGAATGCGTTTAAAGAATATGTAAATGGAACATAATCTTGATGTAAAGGAGACTATTATTATTAAATATATCTGACTCCATTGAAATTTAATGGTAAAAAACAATAATAAAGATAAGAGCGTAGTGATCTCTAGATGGCAGTAGTAGTGACGATAGACTAATAGTAGCAGCAGTAGTAATAGTACTAAATGCCTGAGTGCTGTAAGTTGATACTAGAGAGGAAGAAATGTTAATGTGCGATATGCGTAAGAAAGATCTTTCTTTCTCTGCTGTGCCTGCAGTAGTAAAAGGAATGAAAATGCATAGATTGCACATGGTAATAATGCAATGAGAATAAAGAATACAAATCCTTTGCAACAATAATAAATATATTTATTACAGAAGATCTAACAGTAAGGTAATTCTTAGCTGTTGAGAAGCAGAAGAAAGAATGCATTTAAAGAGTTCATTTACTACTTAGTGTCTTTCGTTGGTTGAAGATGTTAATGAAGAGAGGAGAGAGAGAGAGAGTGTGTGTGTGTGTGTGTGTGTGTGTGCGTGTGTGTGTGTGTGTGTGTGCGTGTGCGTGTGTGTGTGTGAATGGGTAATCGAAATTTGAACAGTGATAGATTTGTTTGGGAAACAAATCTGCACTGAACAAAGATGAAGAATAGTCCCTCGTCTTATAGGAAGAGCTGAGTGGGGGATGAGAGGCTGGTCGAAATATTGTCCGTTGAACTTGGTTTCGTCAAAGTTCCAAGATGAAATGTAAGGTGACAAGAATACAAGGGTTTGACAGACATGCTGTCTACAAAGGGTATCATGTTTCGAGTCAAGTACGGTTTTTTCATATTACGAAAAGTTGGTTATCTAAAAGCACTGGCGGAGAAGATAACTTTATTTCTCGGAATAAAAACCTGGGTGTTCTTAGGAAAATGTGTGTGTCAAGTGGTTTCACTTGTTGACCGGGATGTGTGAGTGCAAAAATATATATATAGCATACAAAGAAATAGTAAATAAAGACAAAATGCAGATATTTGTAGACATACAAATTAAAGAGACATTTAATGAAAAATAAAGACAATATAAATGTTACATACGTTTTGGGCTGAAATAAGAAACATGTTTTATGTAACGTTTATATTGTCTTTATTACTCATTAAATGTCTCTTTAATTTGTATGTCTACAAATATCTGCATCTTGTCTTTATTTACTATTTCTTTGACCGTGTCAAGAGAATGAAGTACTTATTCGTAGGGAGAGATACAAAAAAGAGAATAGGTTAATTTGGCTATCCCTAAAAAGTGAGAATGAAAATTGGGGTCACATAGTCGCTAGCACTGAAATAGGGAGAAATAGAATTATGAAGAAAGAGCTAGTTATTTGGCGCTACTTAGTAAGAAAGAAAGACATGGGACATAACGAGTGTGATTTGCCGTAGTTGCTTTGTTTTCAATAACATTTCATTATTCGAAGATCAAAGCTGTATTATAGAAAACGGAGGATCGGGATTAGATACGCAAATTTTACTGAGGCGAGGATATGGCACACAAGTTTTGGATCTCCAAGGGAAAGCTGTGGATCGCTCTACGCCGGTAAATACTGAGAACAAAAAGGGTCGCTACGCTAGTTCGCCATGTAGGGGGTTTTATGGTGTTTAGCTTGACAATCGAACCTCGGTGGTGCTAGTGCTAATCTTTAGAGCTGCTAAAAGCAAATTCTGGTCGCGCGACCATATTATGACTGTGAAGTGAGAGGCAGAAGCTAGTAGGCCAAGAGGTAATTAAGCTGTGGAAAGGAACACATGTCTGAGTGGGATTGCGGGCTTCACCACCCGGTGTCAATCGAATAAATCGGTGTCAACCAAAACGTGAGCATCAGCAGAAGATAAAGGGCTTACCATAGTTTGGTATTTTATTTAACTGATTAATTAGATCCGCAGATGCTTATTAATTCTATTAGATATTTAGGCAGCCATGGGCAGTGCTCAAGAAGGTGTTGAAAGTCATAAACAGGGACCGGAAGACACACCAGATGTTGAAAAGTCATAAACAGGATATTGACTAAACCCTGGGTTGCCTTAGAGCGCCCTCGAAACAGAGCGATAGAGCGCCTAGGTCTTGGAAGACACAAGGTCTCCGCCACGGCACGATGTATCTGATGCAATAAAAATATACCATCATATTTTTATAAACCAAGTTTCGAGTCTTCCTTTTTCTCCAAGTCCAAGATGGCTATACAACAATTCCAGCTAAATGAAAATGAGTTTTTCCACAAGTAATTCTTTTGCGCTTTCATTAAGGTATCAGGTGGAGTTTACGCGGGCCTGTCCCTAAAACCTCAATGAAAGCACACAAATTTACTTGCTATTTTTTAATTTTTAAAACGTCGTTCGAAAAGGCAAGATTTAAAAAGAATTTAACACGATGTTTTAAAAATCAAGCTCCCACCCCCAATTCTTTTTCTATTTATTTTAGGCCGGACCATCATTGATCAGAAGTGCAGTCTTCTGTGTCGGAGCTCTATTGATGTGGTGCAAGTGGACCGAAAGTGCACGGAACCTTTCGAGACCAATTAGTCGATTCGATAGAGTTGTCTTCTGTCACCCTGAATTTATACCTTCCAGGAAGCGATGGTCCACTCTGCCGAATACCTTGGACCGATCCAAATTGATCGTTGCAGCTTCTGTGTTCTCTTCTCTTCCCGCTATGGTCTCGTACACCAGGTACATATTGTCCTTATTCTCTTCACAGCATAGGGCTGCTAAGGTCCGAGCAATCCGCCCACGACAATATGAAGCCTATTCGTGAATACCCTGGTCAAAATCCTTCACTCTTTGATGGGCAGGGTTAAGAGCACTTAACTATCAACCCTTCCCTCCCTCCTGCTTTTTCTCCTTTTAAAATGTGAATACATCCCTGGTTATCTTCCGCGAGATGCCTCGGGATGGTCAACCGCACTTCTCAAGAGAAGAAAAAACATGTACGACAGCCTCAAATACAATTTATTCGACTAAATCATTCAGCCCCGTCGATTTATCAGAGGCGACATGCTTCGGTGCGCACCGTACTTCGTTCTCCTCCCTAATCGGGCCTTCGCAGTTAGCCGCTTCGTACGATTCGAGTCGGGAGAAATCGGCCAAATAGTTACGAAATTCCTGCTCACATGGGCCAGGCTCTTTAGTGAAAAGCTCCTGGAAATGCACCCAAGAGCCGTCGCAGATGTTGGCTGTCGTTCGTAGGCAAGGCCATCTTATCACATTGGAACACATAGTTTCCCGGGGGCCTCACGATTTTAGGGCTCCCGAAATTCAATATTCATATTATTAAATAGAAGACATAGAGAACCTTCTCTAAACCTATGTTTACATTCATGTTTAAATCAGTTCTTAATTCTTGTATTAAATCCGTGTCCGGTGCTTTCGTCGAAGTTGGGTGGAGTTTGACCCTGTAGCAACCAGTCTTGTTATTTACTGTTTTTGTTTGTAGTATATAAAAGCATAACCTTGTACTTTAATCTTTTTATTTTTACTATTATTTTATTAATAGAAAATTTCAATACCTTAACCCAACAATTCAGCATTAACAACACTAAATTGGTTTAGACTAATAGAGATATATTAATTGACATGTTAAAAATGTAATTCTTCAGAGCTTTTTATTTCCAAATCCTCTACTTAACATTGTCAAATAATTGTAGTTTATATTGCGTTTCAAATATCGTGAGTTTATTAAACTATAGTGGATTATCTCCCCTTAAATGTAAAACTATATCTGACGTGTTTTCTGGTGGTTTTTTTCTTATTTCCTTTACTTCAAAACCTTTGACTATCATTAGAACAGTTTTTTAGAACATTTTAACATTTTATTTTAGTGTGAAAAAAAGTATACAATTTGTATATACAAGCACACATCATAGCAATGATATTTATATCTAGCAGAACCGTCGGAACGAAATTCATATTGGTGGGGCTCCAAACGAAGCGGGGAAAACATTTTTAGATCACGCCATTTCGATCGCT
>VCCN01003952.1:1571879-1583303 GCA_006491835.1 Architeuthis dux
TCCACATAAACTCTTGTAAGTAAGATATAAATAATTGGTCCACAATTATGCTACGAAATGTTGCCTTCACATGGGTCCAAGAACGTTCGACTTGGTTTGTGTGGATTGGTGGATCCACAAAATACAGGGAATCCTTCATTGAGTAGTTTATAACTGGCCCATTTATCATTCAGTATCCTTGTCCCTGGCAAGACCTGTTCAACCATGACGAGGGCCTGTTGACCATTTACATGACTATGTATATTATTAGGATATCTATAATATGCCATGCGCACATATCATCAGGGCTCAAAATTAACACAGTTCCATCATCCCGGGGACGGTAAAAAATGTTTGGGACGAACAGATATCTTCTCCGGGACGTGGTTTTTTTTTTTTTTTTTTTAATTTTTTTTCTCGGTTAAAATTATTTTTCAGGACGGTGGTGAAAAAAGTTAGTCTAGAGCCCTGAATATCACGTATAAAATTCTGCCCGTCAATGTCTACCCTTGAACTGACACCGGTCTCCTTGACCACATGATATTGCCTCATAACAGTAGACCATTAACTTCAGGTGGGACTTGTGGAAAAAGGAACCAATCTTCAGGTTCCTGTGCATTTTACGCACGCTGCATAGCCATCAACATCTCGGGTCCTTTTCTGCTCTGCAATGACATTGGTATAGTGTGATCGCAATAGGTTGGTGTTTAGCCAGCCACCTTATGCATTCCGTGTGATTTGCTGTTATGTTGGCTAGCTCCCTGAATGTTATTTCCAGTTCAGGTAAAAAGATTCTGTCAATTTGAACTGGAAGAATACATGTAGGCACAGGAGGCCTCGCTCTACCATGCTTAGATATGCTTCCTTCAACCATTTTAGCTTCAGAAAGTAGAAAAATGTTAGAATCGTCGTCTGCTTCTTTGACTTTAACATCATCAGCAGCGAACGTCATTGACTCTGGCCCTTCGGTTGTCGCGTGCCGAACCAGCTGCCATATGGAAACAGGAGACGGAATTATTGTCCTCCAATAGTTTTCGGCTTTGATTTCATTGTTTTACAGTAAAGCATAACAGCCATTGATTTGATGACTTTCGACCAAAGAATCTACCATTTGCATAAAACCTTCTTGAGCCATCAGAAATGTGAAATTTTCTCCGAATTCATTTGTAAAGTTTACGTTAGCATTTAAAAGCGAGCAAAATATGTTACGCTCATTAATTCGGTCTGTTACTCCGTTGCTCTCGGTATGAAATTGTGCTTTGCAGGATCATACCACACATTTCTAGTAAGTTTTTGTGTATGCACTCCTCTCTCTTATGATAGTGATAGCTATAGTTTCATCAAGTATTTTTCACCTGTGCTTGATTTCAAGAGCTAGCTTAGTTTCTGAAGAAAAAAAAATGATTGTATTTAATATTTTTAAAAACTAAGTAAAAAAAATAAATAATAAATACCTGTAAAAGAACTATGCCGAACAAGGAGGCTGAGGTTGACCGGTCTAGACAGTCCCTACTCTGCCATATACCACCTTCCCAGAGAGAGATATTAGTGGGGTACATTTGACCGGGACACAGTTGTCAGACATATAGAAACGATATAGAAAGTTTTAGTACACGTAGCAGCTTGTTTCTGAGAGAAGAAAAATGTGTAAACTTACATTATACATAAATAAATAAATAAAATAAACAATGTTAATTTAGTGCACTCGGTAGCACCCAGCACAGCTCTTTTCTTTGTTTTTGGTGCCAATGAACATTTATTTAACACTAAAATAATGTATTATTCATGTACCATAGCTTCTGCATCTACTGCACATGTGGTGCACTGGGTGCCTTCCGTAGCCACCTCTGCTGAATTTGAGTTTTGCCGATCATTTTCACGGAGACGCTGACGCCTGTTGCGTAACGTGTGCTATTCATTTGGGAGAGAACAAACGACATGCATGGCTGGTGGGTGCACCGAAAAAAGAATCTAATGAACAGAAATCTTTATCTAACACAAAACATAGCGACTCAGTAGTTTTACTTGCTTTACGTTAAAGAGGAACATAGAGAACTGCTGCTGTTTCAGTAGAATTGTCACTGACGGACACTGAGTGGGAGGGAGAGAGCATCATAGCTGACCCGAAGGTCCACGTTCTGACTGACTGATTCTCCTCTGCTCCTGCTACTACTTCTCCCGTCTTTTTATAATCTTCGACTGACTCTTTAGCCACACCCACTTTTGGGACTACGTTTTTGCGCATGTTTTTAATCAACTCTAAGATGGTATCTCTTGAAGTGGTCAACTCTGGAAATTGTTAATCTATTTTTAAATACTCCTAAAATTCCATTTTGGCAAACGTCAGCGCCGATGTCTTCACCTTCGACATGAAAGAAATCATTCTTTCTCGACCGTGTGAATCTTTCCAAAGCTGACTATTACGTAACATTATTCACTTGAACACAGAAAAATATTTGAAAATAAAAAAGAAATGTGCATTGTCTTTGTTTGGAAAAAGTTATGGAGTGAGTTATTAGCTATAAACACTGTATAGTCTACTTCAACATTACACTGTATTTGATTCCCCATCAGTATTTTCTTGTTTTTCTCTGCTAAAGAACACTAAGCCTATATTTTTAAAAAAAACAACAAACTAAGAACCAACACAACTGCCCCACCCTCCCTCGATACACCCTCAATTTGTGTTGTATGGTCGTCTCTCTGGACTACATTACCCCCACCTCCGACTTGGTCAACCCTTTGATCTTAAATCTTGAAAAGAGACATGCTTTTTTGCCCACCTCTTTCATTTTTGGCAAGTAGTTTCAAATCCATGTAGAACCATTAATGTGGTTGAGGATTAAGGTAGTATTTAAAAAATCTATTTTTTTTTTTTTTTTTTTTTTTTTTTTTTCTCCGTACTGACTTTTAGAAAGTTAATAAGAGAGGGGAAGATTTTCAGTAATTGTAGTGACTTTGGGTTGATGGCTGATCTTTCTATCTATTCTCCGGACCTCTTCGAGATTCCAGTTCATCACATTAAACGAGTAGGTAACAACAGGTAATGCTAAGGTGTTGATAGCTTCAAACTTATTTTTTGCATTTAGCTCAGTTTTGTTTATCCTTACTCATCTAATACATTTTTTTCTAATCTTCCCCTTCATTGCTGCATGTTGGAACCCTTGTCCTTCATTGATTCCTAGGTATTTGTATACTTCTTCCTGGTCCAGTTCACGGATCACGGTTTCCTTATCTAGTTCTATAGTCGTTGTCTTTACCAGCCTCCCTCTTTTAAAGGTTGGCTTAGCACATTTGTCCATGCCAAATTCCATGGTGATATCATCATTAAGTCTTTTTACTGTTGCTAACATGCCTTCTAGTTCATTATCATTTTTGGCAAACAGTTTCAAATCATCCATGTAGAACAAGTGATTAATAAACTTATCAAATATGTGATATCCATAACCTACGTTATTTAGTTCATTTGAGAGAGGTATTAATGCAATACATAATAATAGGGGTGAGTCTCCTTGGAATATTCCTCTGTTAATAAGAGAGGCAGATTTTCAGTAATTGTAATGACTTTATGATCCAGTCATGAGGAATACTATCAAAAGCTTTTTTATAGTCAATGCAATACAAATTTCCCCAAAGGTTCATGTATTCGTGTCAAAATCCTGTTTAGTTTTATGCAAATGAGGTAGTTCATCCCAACTTTTTATCTTGAACATCTTTGTTCTGAAAGAGGTTATCCTAAGGGACATTTTTACATTTATGCTTATAAAAAAAATTCCCCATTGTTCATGTCTTCATGTCAAAATCCTGCAAATTTGTTAAGGTTTGACAATTTTTTTTGAGAAATTCGACTGGTCTATACTGGGATGTTTCATTAGAAAAAAGAATTACAAAGAAACTATATGAAATTTTTTTAGGCAGTTATCTGGGTGTCATCCCTCCCACCCCATCAGTACACTAGTGTATCCATACAGTGCTGAGGTTTTTATTTTTTGAACGGCAGTTTTCCAGTAAGACACAATCTTTGCATCCTTTTTTGCTCTTCAGGGAGAATGAAAAAACCTATCAATTCCTTGAAACTAATAAGTTAAAATTGATTTGAGTATTTTGTATGTTGTGGATAAATGTGATTGGTCAGTTATTTGGGCGTTGGCAGTGTCATCAGTTTTTTGGAGAAAATAAGTAATGCCTTCGGTTACCATCCTGGATGGTTTTCTATTATTTGTGACAATTATTGAATTCTTCAATAGTTATTTGCCTTAACCATGGCGCTTGGTGCTCGTAACTACAATACCTGGAAAGTTCTTTAAGTATCCACTATTTATCTGCTCGATACATTGCTGCATTTCTTTGTTTGTTTTGTCTCTAATCCAGACTAAACATATCGTAGCAGTTTGAAGCTTTAAAATAGTATTGTATGTCATCCGCGCAATAAGTGCCATGAGAAAATCCTCCTCCAAAGACACATACTCATTGCCAACGTGCAACGCTCAGATCATAATAGATCCATTTTCCTGCAACCAGTCGCGCCTTAATATATTTCTATTTAAATTATTTACCACATAGAACCCGTGTCTGGTTGCTAATTGTCCAACTTGGAAGTCAATCACAGTGAACCAGTCAACTGACAGAAATGTGTCATTTGCGGTCTGTAACTTAACTTTACCGTCTCTGACAGTTGGTCCTGGTTTGATAGTGTTAACACTCGTCTGTGGATTATGAAGGTTTCTGCTCCACTATCGACCAGAGCCCTGAGACATGCACCTTGAATCAAAGTGTTAATTGTGCTAAGATTTCCTGTAGCGTTAATTAATAGTTATTGTTAGTGACTTCAACTTCATTTTTCTGGACAGACTCAAGGTAGGGTTTTATGAGATCACCGGCCTTCCCTGACGAAAGCTGGTAAGCTACATGTGCTCTCCTTCTATTTCTGCTGAGGAAGTATTTTTCTATATCCTTCTTCCATGTTATATATGCATTTTTATCTCCTTTGAACTGCATGATACTAGATAGATATTCGCTAAGGCAGCATTTCTATAACCATCGCCTAATGATCTGATCTCATTCATCAGGTTTGCAATGATATTACTGAAAGCTTGCGACTCCATGATAAATCAATGGAAAACAGAAATGCATTTACTTTTATCGGGTGTTGCTTTACTCTGTTTCTGTCTGTGGTTGTGTCGTCCTTTGTTGCTGTTGTCCCAAGTATGGATGACAAACCATTTGTAGCTGGTTCACAGAGCCACAAAAAAAGTTCTGTATTATTTTACAGATGTCATTGGTTTGGAGACATTTTGTGGTGATCAAAAATAGAGGACCCGGGTTGTGGAATAGTAACAAATACATTTATGAGAAAAATATGATTTCCTTCTCACATGGACAAATTTAGAGATCACTGGGTTATCACGTTAAAAGACAACCATTTTCTGATGCGTGGAAGACTAACAGAAAGGCAAGTTCTGGGGAAGAATCGAAACCGTCTCGCTGTTGGGGCTATCTGCTCAAAAATCTACCCTTACTGGCTGAGCCACCCAATACTTATCAGGTTAAGCTATACCCCTTTTGGTTAAAGGAGTGGGACGACCTTTTCTTATTTGCTGATCGCTAGGGAAGAAGAAAGTTGGGTGTGTCCGCCCCTCTGCTTATGTAGGAGTTCAAATTATTTCAAAATGAAAACTCGCACACACAACCAGTGACCATGGGGTCAAATGACCCCCTGTGGAATTCTGATATTCATAACCTATTTTATTTATTTTGTTTGAGAGAGGTATTAATGTAAACATAATACATGGGGAGAGGTGGAGTCTCCTTGGAATATTCCACTGTTGGTTTAGCTCCTTGATCCTGGTGGTGATGTCAGTCATTTTCCTTGTCTAGGTGTCCAGTGTCTTGATGTTATTCAGCTTCCAGTTAATGACGTTGAAGTTGTATGTTACTGCAGGTATGCCATTGCCTTCGTTCACCCCTAGGTACTTGTATGTTCCCTCCTGGTGTTGATGTAAAGGTGTGCCTGCAGTTTTGGTCCACTTTCCTTTCCTGAAAGTGATTTTGGCTCACTATTCGATCCTGAACTCCATCTTAATGTCATCACTGAAGGTCTTGACAATGGTGAGTAGACCTTTTTCTTGGTTGTCGTCCCTGGAAGACGTCTTCTGGTCATCTATGTTGAACAGGTGGTTCAACTTGCCATTTTGTGATGTGTATCCATAACTGCTGCAGGTTGCTTAGTGGCGCTAGTGCAAGGCAGAAGTGCAGAGGTGATAACGAGTCCCTTTGGAAGATCCCACTTCTGATGTTGATCATTCTTGATGTTAGTGACCCATCTGCAGGGTCGAGATTTAAGGTGGTCTTGCCAACCGAGTTTCAACCATAAACCTAGGGTAGGCAACACTGTTATGACTTAACTATAATCTGATAGTGCTTATACTATCAGGATCTCATGTTCCACGTACAAGAATCATCACAGCATGGTGTTACACAGATTAACACATACAACAAAAACTGTACATAGTTGTATACATGGACAGTGCTTTACAAAGGATATGAGTGGTACCTGTGAGAACTATTTTCTGCATTTTGTAGATGTTTGGGTTTCCTGGTATTCTAACTAAATATTTGTCAACTCCCCTTTTAATGAGCCCAAGGGCTCCTATAACAACAGGTATTGTCTGGGTTTTGAGTTGCCATATTTTTGTAATTTCATTTTCAAGATCTTTGTACTTAGATTGTTTTTCAAATTCTTTTACAGATGTGTTCTTGTCTGATGAAATGGTCATATCTATTAATAGGCAATTTCTTTTTCTTGCCTTTAATTATGTCTGGGCGGTTAGCCTTGTGTGTGTGGACGGACGGACGGACATAACAATATTATGGGATTTCCCATGTTTCAGTTATCGGTTCTGGGTGGTGTTCATACCTGTGTGTGTGTGTGTGTGTGTGGTGCTCCATAGTGTTTACAAATTATCCAGTGAATGTACTGCCCTACTCTATCGTGTCTAAGCTTGTATTTATTGAGGGCTAGAACATGGCATCCCGATATGATGTGGTTAATAGTTTCAGGTGAGCTACCACAGAACTTGCAATTGGGGAGTTGGCACTGTTTTTAAGAACATGTGCTTGATACTTTCTGGTAAAAAGGTTCTGGCCTTTGGCAGCAAGGATGAAACCTTCTTTGACTCGTCAGTCATTAACATTCCTTAATAGATACTCGTAATTTCTAGCTCCTCATCTTTTTATGATGAGCGTAGATTACATAGTTTTATAGAAGGTGTAACAATATTTATCTCTGCTTGACCATTGCCTCTCTAAGCTAGACTTAAGTGTTCACATTCTCAGCAGTGACCATGGCCTCACTCAGACAGTTCCAGTCCACTGTCACTCTTGCAGTGAAAAACTTTCCTCGCACCAGTTTCAAGTTGCGCGCGTGTGTGTGTGTGTGGTGAAAGGTTCAGCATGTGCTTGTATGGGCAATGACAGTGAGTATTGGTTGGTCATGATGCGGTAGGTTTCTATCACATTCTGCATCTGTATGCGAGAGTTGGTATATCGAGCTGTTGCAGTCTGCTAGTGTAGGGAGAGGTCCTTCAGTTCAGTTACTAGATTAGTGGCTCTCCTCTGCATCCTGGGTGCCCTTCAACTGAGATTTTTCGACCCCAAGTTCGTGCGACCCTTGTTTATCCATGTGATGGACAATGCAGTATGATTTGTTTATTCGTCATTGTACGGAAAAGCATTTTATTCTTACTGCCAAGATGTGTTTTTATTGTGACCCAATCACTAGGTAGGTTGCCAGCCAAGCTCTTTTTTTTTTTTTTTTTTTTTTTTTTTTTTTTTTTTTTTTTTTCCGCCTCTCCCCATAGTTATTATCATCATTACCATCAATCGGCCATTACTATTATTATATAATAAGAATAACAGCCAGGGCTCCAGACTAACTGATTTGGGGATCATTTACTTTTCCTTTCAGGGACGTTTGAAATGGTTTTTCGGGGGTAATTTATATTTCCTTTGGGATCGTTAAAATTGTGTTCCAGGGCGGTGGTGAAAATATACACATACTTTGGTATTTCTAAAATTATAAGTACAAAATGAAACATTTACTCATCATTCCTGTCATCTTCACTGTAGCCATCTTTGAAACTTTCAAATTCGTTTTCACTGCTGCTCTCACCTTCTTCATAAATCATTTCATCTTCTGTGCCATTTGAAGTAAATATAACTCTGTTACCCTTTGTTTTTAGACTCTTAAAAAGAAGAAAATGTTAAGTTCCCCCACCCTGATTTTGACCCTTAAAAGTGAAGAAAAAAAGGTTCCTCCCCAATTTTGTCCTTTAATAATGAAGAAAAAAAACTTTCTCTTCGATTTTGATCCCTAAATGTGAAAAAAAATGTTCCCCCTTGATTAAGATGCGATATATGATATTAAGATATAGATCTAAAAAGAAATCATACCATGAATAACAATAAATCAAGGGTTGACCTATACATTCAAATCAATGTCTCGCACCTTCTTGAAATTTTTTTTTTTTATTATATGAATATATTTTTACAGGCGGCTCACTTTCTAACCCGGGGTGTTGGGTCCAAGAAAGATAAATGAGTATAATCAATTGATCTATTTTGGACTCCACCTGATGCCTGTATTAGGTTGTTACATATGAAATGTCATTTTTTTTTAGTAGTAAGATAAAGGATGATATAAACAGAAACATTAAATATTTTTTTTAAATCTGATTCATTTGAAGCAATGACCCCTTTTCAATGATTCTCAAATGATATGTAATCAGGTGATTTGCAGGTATGCCTTGATTAGTGTGGTTAATTGGTTCCAAATCTTTCTGAACAGTGCAGTTTTGAATTGTATAAGTCTTATTATAATTTAATGCCCCCCCCCCGGTTATACTTAATTACATTAATTTGTACAGCAATACCATAACTGTACTACATCCAAACCCACACTAATCAAGGTATTTCTGTATAGCAATTGCTGTATTTGTACAAGTCTTTATTTTGCTATTATTCCCACCCCCAAATTTGCAAATCAGTCTCGTGTCTTCCATAAATGTTTTAATAAATACACTTGTATGGATTGTTGTCGTGTTTTTTTTTTTTTGTTTTTTTTTATTTTTTAAAATCCTGTATTTACACAATACAATTTGTATAGATATGTTTTGTATTGTGCAATATTATTGACTGCCCTATTTTTCCTGCCCACCCACTTCATGTGGGGGTATCAATAAATCCCCCAACAGTGATTTTGTTATCTGATCAAATGATAACTGTTACACAAATACAGTAACAGTTTTTATTTTGCTGCAAATCGATGTCTCACATCGTTCTGGACTATTATAATAAATGCATTTTTAACATTTTGGCTTTGTCTTTGTGTTATAATAATAAAAAATGTTCAATAAAGACCCCCCACCCCCATATCTTCTATGGGGTGTCTTTATTGTTGAAGATAACTGTCATGGTCTTTCCCTAACTTTATGTTAGTATTTCCACATTGAAAGAATTTTAAATTCGGGTCTTAATGTTTCTTGATTCAGTAAATCTTGGAACTGAGAAAGGGGAAAAGAAGATTCAGCATTTTTAACGTGAAGATAGTCACAGAATAGACGAGAAAATACAAGACCTGGTTTAAAGGGAGGTAATTCAGCATAACTTAACACTTATATTTGAAACTAGACTCGGGTTTAAAGGGAGATAATCCTCTATTGTGTAACATTCCGTTATTAAATGCAATGATTTGATGTAGCCTTGGAGATAATGCACTGAAAAGTTAGTTTGTTTTTTTTTTTTTTTTTTTTTTTTTTTTAAGTATACAGGGTTCCTGTAAGAAAGTCCTTTCCTACTCACTGTAAACGAGTAATTTTGTATTGAAACAAAATCCTCACACCTCTCAGTTGAGTCAAAGTTGCTCCCTTTACAACGGTCAGGAGAGGACATACTTCCGGGAAACCCTATATTTATTAGCAAATCTCATAGTTTAATCCAATCTTGTACTTTAAAGGCTGATTTGGTGGGTTTTGGTTTAGAAATGTTCTATTAGAAACCTTGTATTTACATTTTTATTATCTGATTAGATGAAATTAATAACTTCAATATTATTACACATTCTGAAATCTCTTTCAAAGCAGAAGAAATGGTGTTAAGTGGAAAAAATAAAAACAAACACGCATATCCGTCAAGTTGAAAATGAGTAAGAATTGAAAATAATAGTAAAAAAATTCATATAAAAAGTCTACACTGTATTTAAAAACACGTCTGCTTTCGTAATAAAAAAAAACACATTTACACTGTAAACATTCTATTTCTCTCGCGTAGAAACATTCTCTATTCTATAGCAATAACTTGGAACATTTATATAAGCTTATTTACGCCACTCGTCAATTAACTACTGGACATAAAATATGTGTTCAGTTTAGCATAATATTTGCATTGTGAAACGCACCCTCCTCTAAAAACTCAATAGGCTATTTTGTTTGTGAAAATTCTATGTTTAATCCCAGGGTTAAGTCAATATCCATGCAACCATCCCCCCCACGGGATCTTTAGCTTGGCTGTGATGCTCACTGCAGGCATACATACAGTCACACACACTAATAGTATTAGAAGAGCTAGTGAATTATCTCCCATTAAGCATACAACTATATCTGACGTGTTTTCTGAAGGTTTTTATTTCCTTTACTTCAAAACCTTTGACTGTCATTTGTTTAGATTCGAGATTTACTGGAAAAGTTTGTTGGATTCAGAAAAAAGAGCTGAATTTAAAATTCTAAAACTGCTTACATGTATTTCATTTTTATTGCCGATTAAAATGATTCTTTAAAGAAATAATTCGTTCATGTAATGAGTCAGCATTTAAATCTGTAAGACTTCTTCTTGTATTAAAGGAGTTGAAATGTCTCAAAATTCCGATCTGAAGGGAGATGAGTATCAAGATCGAACCTTCCCTACCTGTGCTAATTGGCAGAACGCCTGCCGTTTTCTCCAGAACAAGTGGGTCGATCTCTAAAGCCAAATAAGAAGTACTGTTGGGTTCGGATAAAAAGAGGTTCTTTTTCAAGAAGTCAAATTTGTTGAGCATGAGGAAAAAATAAAATTTTAAATTGTCAAATTTGTTTCAATATGTCAGGTATACATATGTATAATTATTATCCGAAAGAGGTGACTATTATACGTGAGTGTGGTATTATTTCAGTGTAAATGAAATAGGGAGGGGTAAGTCTGTTTTTTGTATTCGTTTTGACCCCCCCGCAATGAATGCAGGGCTTCAAAAATAAGTCTATAGACTCATTGATTTGTTCCAGGCAAATCTCTTGGAATTTCAGTGACCAAACTACAATCGTGATAATGACAAGTTGACTTATATCCTTTGTATTGGAATGTATGTGTTTTAACATTAAAACAAAATGGAGTTTTAAATAGTCAAAATAGTTTACG
>VCCN01003952.1:1596826-1607614 GCA_006491835.1 Architeuthis dux
AGAGAGCGAGAGAGATAGATTCTTTTCTAAAATGAATCATCTCATAGAAATTCAAATATATCCGTGATTTTTTCTTCACGGGTAATAACTTTCTGAAGATGATTTTTTTGTGTACCAAAGTGTGAAAACCCAAGTAAAGTCTGGATTTGATTCCTTTGTTATTTCTTTATTCCCAAGACAGTTAAGGGCAAACAAAGAAATTATCCATTATCTTATTATTCCATTGATTCCGCCGTTATGTCAATGTGACCCAAGAAACTGATTTTCAAAGTTTGATTAACGAAAGAAAGACGCAGAAGACGTGATGTAAAACGCGCAAAATAAGGCAACGCCTTGTCGGCTGCAAAATCGAGTAAAAAAATATGTAATTAGTTTATAATATCAGCCGAGTTGAATAACAATCGAATGAATATTATTAATATATAATTGCAAAGAAAGTGGCAAGAACGTAGCCATGTGCAGTAATAGCCATCTCAACATATCCCCGCTTAGCGCTGAATCGCTATATTTTTCGTAATAAAATTAGTAATGTTAAATTTCCGAAACGAATAATGATAAAAGACAGTATCATCGACAGTCTCCGAAGTAAGTGTATACTGTACACTTTGGGTAATGTGCCATGTGTATGAGAATAAACACATACACATCACAATAGTTTATCATGTAGCGATATACCTAGTGATAGCACAGAGAGACATGGAAAGAGCAATGCTAGGGATAACTCTAACAGATAGAAAAAGATCAACATGGATCAGAGAGAGGACTAGAGTGAAGGATATTATACAACTAATTAAGCAGCAAAAATGGAGATGGGCTGGCCACCTAGCAAGGAGAGATGACAATAGATGGGGGAAAAGATTAACCGATTGGTGACCACTATGGTCAAGTATGCGAAGTTGGACACAAGATGGAGGGACGAGAAATGTTTGCAGGTAAGACTTGGCAGAGGTTAGCACAAGATAGGTCGTCATGGAAGGAGATGGGAAAAGCCTTTGTCCAGCATATCCCGTTAGTCCTAATAGGGGTCTACAACCAATGCATCGTCCCGATAGTCACCTAGGGAGCTGAAACATGGAACCTAACCAAAAGATTGGCCCTCAAACTGAGAACCATGCAACGTGCACAGGAGAGGATCATGGTTAACATCACATGGAGGGATCACAAGACAGCGCAGTATATTAGAGAGAAAACAGGAGTCAGAGATAGTATAGAAACCATTAGAAAACTCAAATGGCAATGGGCAGGCCATGTTGCAAGAATGTCAGACAACCGCTGGACATCACGACTCACAACGTGGATTCCCAGAGATGATATTCGAAATTTGTGGCCGGCAAAAAAATAAGATTGCGTGATGAACTAGACAAGCTCAGAAAGTATTGGCTCCGCGACGCCCATGATATACAAGTCTGACGAATCTTGGGAAAGGTCTATGTCCAACGACGGACGCTTAAAGGCTGCTGATGCTGATGATGACGATGATATTTCACCAGTTCCGGAAAGTGGCTGCTAGATGAAATACACAGCACAAATCCAGTCCATCTTGTTGAGGCTCAACAACGACATCGTATATTGCTAGCCCAGTCTCTATTTATTTAATAGCGCTGCATTTTTAGGAACGTATCTAGAGCCCTAGTCGAAGTAATACTGTAGCTAATTAGGTTTTAATATCAGCCGAGTTGAATAATCGAATGGATCTTATTAATATGTAATTGTAGAGAGAGAGAGGGAGAGAGGGAGAGGGAGAGAGAGGGAGAGAGAGAGAGGGAGAGAGAGAGAGGGGGAGAGTAGCAATGTAGTTTGGGACGTATAAAACACAATCATACCGCTGTTAGCGCTCTAGATACGCCCTTAAAAATGCATCGCTAAACGAAACCGCACTATACGGGGGTCATTATAACATAACATAAATAGAGATTCTACCAGTAATCATTTAAAAATATATAATGTCGTCGTTGAGCCTCAACAATATAGAATGGATTAGTGCTGTATCCCATCTGGCAGCTACTTTCTGGAGCTGGTAAAATATCACTTGATGTCGATATATATCGCTAAATGCTAAATTATTGATTGATTGATTGATTTGTTTAGCGGCATATCAACCCTTAATGGGTCATTTAATGCCGAAATCAGTTAAAAATCCCCCAAATAGTGTCTTGCGACTTTGGCTAACGGTTATTTTTTTTTTAATTAGAATCTTGCGACTTTGGCTAACGGTTATTCTTTTTTAATTAGAGTCTTGCGACTTTGGTAAACGGTTATTTCTTTTTTTTAATTTGATTCTTGCGACTTTGGTCAAAGGTTATTTTTTTTCTTCCTTTTAAACTAGTGTCTTGCGACTTTGATGAAAGTTTTTTTTTTTTTTTAATTAGTCTTGCGACTTTGGTGAACGGTTATTTTTTTATAAAATAGAGTCACGCGACTATGGTGTCGCCTGTTTAGGGGGTGGGGTCTTACCCCTCTGCAGGTGATGCAGTCGGCGTATTCAAGGCCCCGGCCGACAGGGCCGCTAAATTATTGGGTATGCATGTGTATGTGTTTATTCTCGTACATATTGCACATTAACCAAAGTGTACAGTTATTTCAAAGATTGTCCACGAGGCTGTCTTTTTCTCATTCATTATTTATTTCGGAAATTCAACATTACTGAATTTATTACTAAAAATATTTGAAAAAAGAACGCTAAAGCGAACCAGCGTTAAACGGGGTTGTGCTATGCGGGGTATGGTGTATCTAATTAGGTTATAATATCGGCCGAGTAGAATAATCGAATGAATCTGATGAATATGAAATTTCGTAGAGAATGGCAGTGACGTAGCCATGTACGCCGCTGGTTTGGCAAACAGAAAATATGACAAAGCAATAAACAAATTATATGGCTACGTTGTTGTTATACTTTTTCTCCATTTTTCTTTCTCTAACGTTGCAATATTTTTTCCTTCAATTTCGGAGAGGTAATGTTCGTGCAGTTTTCTGATCTGGGAGGAGCGTTATCTATAGTGTTTCATTTGTTCATTAAATTTAAAAGTATTTGTCAGAGTTTTCTTCAAAGTCACATTGTGGGAAAGGGGAGTGGTTATGAAAGAGTAGGGCAGAGTTTGTCAATGAAAAATATGTCGCTTTCTCACCTCCAAACATTCACACCATATTATGACATTCCATAGATCTCACAGTTGAGAACCCCTTTCGAGCACACTTTAGGAAAATATCCCCAAAATAGGCTCCACAGGATTCCCGCCGAAAGCTACCAAGATAAAATCGGGCAGCAATCATCCAGTTGTCAACACTAGGCTCCAGGATTTTCTAACCAATCAAAGAACAGCATTTCGCGATATAAGCAAATGCTTTTACACTATCTTCAGAACAGCATGGACACTTGATCTCTACGTCCCGCTCTGTCGGAGAGATTGCTGATTCTCACACATACACACACATACACTCTAACATGGCCGCTCAAAATCATACACCAACACACAGAGGCAAGTACTTAAAATACAACTATTTTCTGAACCTTTTACAAACCTTAACTCTCTTCCCTTTTGTATATTTCATGTATAATAAATATCCTTTATTATATATTTTATACTTTTGCATTTTCGTATTTTCATTCATTGCTTGTTATATATTTTGTTATCTATTCGTCCGTAAGACAACTTCAGCATTCCCTTCTTTTCCCCATATCACCAATCCTTTATTGTCAGGTCAACATTATATATGTTCCTTTCCCTTCCTTACCACTGTCCAGTCATTTCATCTCACTGACTAGTGTCCCCACTTAACTTATATACACACTAGTACACGTGAGCGACACACGTTTCGCCCTATAGGGACACATTGACTTACTTACAACCCCTTACCGACGAATAGGCATATTGCTCATTCCGACCAAACATCAGGCCATAACTTTAATTGTAGCTCGGAAACTTATATACGATCATTTATCCTCATGGAGTCAGATAAATAATTTCTCTCCTCAATATATACACTTTATCGTTACAGATATATTAAAATAATTAAATATAGCTATTTAGTATTTATTTTGTATACATATAATTCTATCTGAATTCTATCTGATAACTTGACGCTGTCTTGGCTATAATACACTGCGGAATATTCATTTGATTTTTATAGAAAGATAAATATTAGTAAAAATTAATAAAAATGGTTTACAATATAAAAAACCTATTGCGTTGAATTTAAATTTAAAGATAGGATGGAATGAAATTTAATTTGATATTATATTTAAGTTTAAATCGTGATAGGCTAAGCAGTTGAATCTTAACTTTCTTTGTAATATTATTCAAGTCTTTTTTAACACAACTCACGTTGTTGTTGTATAATCTAATTGGCACTGGAAAGTATAATAAGCAAAATAACATGACAATGTTTGTAGAATGAGGTAATCGAGTTAGATTGATTTTTTCGTCGCAAAAACCAACATCGAATATATTTTACTTTTTAAAAATAAATCGCTAAAATATGTTTACACAATACACAAGGTGGAAGTGTTGCCAATTTAGGGCGTTTCGCGCAAGATTTAGCGCGTTTCTTGTTTTGGCAGTGCAAACAAAAAGCGCTAAAATTAGCGCGTTTCCGCCTAAAACATTCTGGCCGTTTTGACCATTTTCTGGCTATATTTGACCATTTTTAGCGTGTGTTTGGTGGTTTTTGGCCATTCCTGGCTATTTAAATTAAATTTAGCTGTTTTTTAGCGCTTTTTTGCAGTCAAACTAGCGTGAAAATACTTTTTGAGTTGGCAACACTGCAAGGCGGAACTACGTTCATAAAACTGTTTATTTTAACATTTTAAGTCTTTTAAAAAGATTTTGAAGTTTTAGAATTTTAATATTTTTCATTTTCGTAGTTTATTGTAAAATAGGTTTAATTATTACGCAGTAGCTTTTTAAAAAAGAAATCTACCTACAAAATATTAAATGAATTAATCTTCATCAAGGATATTTTATAAATACACAGCAATACCTTGAATAATGCGGTTTCGATTAGTGCGGGTTTTGATGTAGTACGATTAAATTACAAATGAAACTAAGTTAAATCTGAAAAAACACCAAACACAGTAAATCATAATAATACCTTGAACAGTGCGGTTTTAAACAGTTCGGACATATTTTGCAACGAACTAACCGCACTATTAAAGGAATTGCCGTATTAATTTATGACATTAATGCGTGATGACACCAAATTAGTCTCAGTCAGACCCCCCCCCCAATCGAGATAAAGATGGAGTATGAACGGCCGGTGACAAAGTCCCGGCTTCCGTTGCATGCGTCTGCTTAGTGATCCTTTCAAGTTTCAAGGCTGGTCGAGACCAGAACTTTAATCTTACAAGTTTTTATGACCACCTCCTTGGCAGGATGCAAGACCACCGAAGGGATGCCCCAACCTAATCACACAGCTTAGAGCAGCCATGGGCAAACTGCGGCTCGCGGGCCGCGTGCGGACCTTTTGGCTTTTGACTTTCTGAATGGCACGCTTAATTCCATGAGGAAAATAACCTTTTATTAAAATTTCATCTAAGTAAAAGGGAACCTTTTTTGAAGGAATGAGACAATTCCAGGATAAGTGGACAAATGATTACTTCTTTGTTGAAGTAAAGAACAGACCAATGTGTCTAATATGTTCTGAATTCCTCTCCACATTTGAAGAATTTAACGTTAAGCGTCATTGCACAAGTAGCTAAAATACGCTTTTTTCTAAAAAGCAAACAGAGCACAGCAAAATGGTGAATGGAAGTTATGTTGTTAGCAAAAAAGGTTCTTAACATTCTAAAGATTATTCTGACGGTGAATTTGTGAATGTGTGGCCCGATTTATGATTAGCAATATCTTATGCGGCCCGCTGCTCGAAAAAGGTTGCCAATGCCTGGCTTAGTGTGTACTCAATTATCTGCTGAGTGCACAGAGAAATTTGTCCCAATAAAGAGTTTTCCACTCTCTTCATTCATACCGGCTCAACACAATTTTCCTAACCCCATCATTTCCCCCCATTTGGCCCCTGCGGGTGGGGTCATATTAAGCTAAGCTTATCAAATATGGACACTGCGGAAGCCAAGCCGAGGTTTTTTTTAATGTAAAGTCGAAAAGCAAACTCTCGCTCCTATTTTTTATACCAGAATCTTTGTAGAACTCTATAGCCGGTGGTCCATAGGATGTAGCCCCTAGTTTAAAGGGTGCGATCGCCCCTGGACAAGTCGCACTTCACCTTAAAACTTAATTTCTCAGGCTGGTGTGTTACTCCGCACACAGCCCCCGCCGTCTATGGACCTAATGCTGTGGAAAACAATCCCCCAAAAAGATCTTCGTTCGCGAAGCCAAGCCATTCATATATAACATATATATATATTATATATCGTCGCATTGGATCAAAAAGGCCTTACGTCCATTTTTATGGTTTTGAGATATGAGCAATTCAATATTTTGAACAGTTATATTTTGATGGCAGAAAAAAACAGAAAAGGTGACTGTAACAATGTTGTTTTGGTAATTGTGCACCCTTTCCACAGCTCGGTTTTGTGGACATAAGGCTTTCTTGAATCAATGCACTTGGAGTTAAGGCCTTTTTGACACAAGTTTCTGTATTTGATTTACCTTAAGTGAAAGTCAGTATCTCCAGATATGATAGCCTTTTCATGAGTGTATATGGACATAAGGCTGTTTTGAAGTAAGAAACTGATGTAACATTTGTAAATATGTAAAAATGTTATTTTTCCAAAAAGTGGACATACGCTTCTTTTTTTATCTAATGCGACGATATATATATATTTTATAATACTCCTATTACTATTTATCAATATTTATACACAAAACGGTGACAATAGGCAATTCGCCAATCTCTATGTATTGTATGCTTCCAACAAATTAGGTAACAAAATGTTGTGTGTATGTCTTTCCCACACGGACTCGGTGATGTGGGGGAGTAACACACACATATGATAATTGGATGGGACATATGGTCATTTTATCCAGCCAAATCCAGACACAAAGTCTGCTTTTGGTCAGCTAAAATCCTGAACCCCTGCTGAGAAGTCAAGAGCCTTTTATTATTGTTGGTTTTGGAACTGACAGTCCTAGATGCCATCTGATGGATGACATTCTAGCCTAGGAAAAGACACCGGAAGAGTGCCACGTGATATTGTGTAGCCAATTAGAACAGTTTTGTCGGTTAATGAGGTTTTCTAAGATTCTAAGTTTTAGATTTGAAGAAGCAACAGACTTCCCCGAGCGAATACGATATGTTTAAAGAAAGTGGGAAGAGGAAAAGAAAGGGACAGACAGGGAATAGGGCGGAGGGTGGGATTCATTAAAGATTACAATCCGAAGGAATCTACTGTTAACGGTTTTATCTTTTTCTATTCCTCTCCTGATTTTGTAAAAACTCAAAAGTGAATACTACAAACCCGTCTCAAGTTTTGTTAAGATCCACGTCATTGTTTCTTTTAAATGACTTTTGCAAGGGAGATAACCTTTTTCCTGAATCTTTACAGACCCATGTTCTCGGAAAGTCCCGAAAAGAAATGTACTTGTTGAATGACATCATTTAATGACGTCATCTGATCGGCACTTATGTTTCGCTGTGAACTGTAACGGATTATATACCCCCGCCCCACTTGGCACTTTTCCTCCCCTGATAAATTCGCGATGGCCACTTTTCCTCCCTGTGTTGGGCACTTTTCCGTTGGGTACTTTTCCCGATGGGTACTTTTCTGGATACCATATATATTACGTAGAGAGCAAACATGTGTCAGAGATATCTTTAAGGGCATTAAGGAACTTAAATGGCAATAGACAGGTCATGTTGCAAGAAAATCAGATCACGGCCCACAACGTGGATCGCTCGAGATCATAAGTGAAATTGTGGCCGGCAAAAAATTAAGATAACGTGATGATTTAGAAGTTCAGAATCTATTGGCACCGTAACGCTCGGGAGCAAAAAAACCTGACAGACCTTGGGGAAGACATATGTCCAACAGGGGACTTTAAATGGCTGATTGATTGATTGATTGATTGATTGATTGGATGATGATGATGATGATGATTTGTGACCCCCCAGAATCTCTCAAGTTCTTCTGGTGCGTTCTTCTCCATTAAGCGTCGCTTGTTTTCTATTAGAAACTGTCAACCAAAACTGTCAACATAGGTTTCTTCAGTTTTCAAGTTGGTCTGCCTGGCTGGTTATATATGTATGTATAGCACCAACGGAGCTAGAGGGCTGAAAATTTCATCATTCACTCCTTATTATGTCTAGAAAGAACGCTTTTGTTTGTTGCCCCCCTAGGTTTTTAGAGATGGATTCAATTTGCAATGTAAGTTTTTGTTAATTGGTCGCTTGTTTGTTTTTGTTGAAAATTTGTACTTTTTTAGTGATCACTGCCCAACAAACGGAGAGAGATGTAACTTATTCATTGAACACCACTTTTCCCGAATGTATTAATTGAGCACCCCCAACACGGCATGCTGCCAAAAGTCATTGGTTGCATGACGGTTTATATTGAGTGACTACCCGGACGTGTTGACAGATGCGTTGACATTGTTCAAATGGCGTTTGTTCTTCCTTTCTCACACAGTTTCCCGTTCTTACGAGACTTTGATCGAATGTTATTTTTTTGTGAGGAAAAATGGATAGACAATGATAAAACGTTAAGAAATTCTCCATTGTCCATGGGGGAATGAAACAATATCGACTTATTAAGTTCTGAAAAAAAAAAAAAAACGAAAATAAAAAGGTCTCGTTAGTCACTCAATAGAAACCGTCACGTGACCAACGTCTTTTGGCAACATGACGTGTAGGGGGTGATCAATTAGAAAATTGGAAAAAAGTGATGGCAGATGAATAAGTTACTTCTCTCGCATTTTGATGGGCAGTGATCACTAAAATATTCTGAATTTTCAACAAAAAACAAGCGTGAATGGATCAATTTAGCATAAACTTACATTGCAAATTGAACCCACCAATAAAAACCTATTTAGTGGGGAGAATTAAAAGAACAACAAAACCTTTTTTTAGAAATAATAAGGAGTACACGTTTAAATTTCCAGTCCTCTAGCTCCATTGGTGCGGCCTGTACGCACCAATGGAGCTAAAGAGAGCTAGACACATACATACACACATAGCCAGCCAGACCAACTCAACTGAAGAAACCTATGTTGACAGTTTTGGTGACAGTTTTGGTTGACGGTTTCTCAACACTTATTCCAAGACGTATCAGCTGACCTTTTTTTTTCGAAGTTCTACTTTATCCCCCCCCCCCTCAATAAATACAGGAGAGAAAACAACAACAAAAACAAACATTTCTGTTGTTTTTTCATATGATAAAAACCAGTGATAATTCTATGGAGAAAACTTAGTGGAAAAAATGAAGAAAGTCGCAGATCTAATTGAGAAAAACAAAACCCAGGAAATTATCTGATCAGGAAAAAAGAGCTTCTGAAAAACAAATCATATTGTTATCGTTCGTGGCTTTCATAACTTGAAATCGTTCACATTTCTAAACAAACAACTTATTTTTCTAAGAAACAAAAAACGAACTACGTTTTTTACTCTTTTATTCTGACTTGTTTAAAAACTGCCTTCGACGGCCTTTCAGCTCGATGTCGAGTCACTTCCTATCTATAGAATTTATATCATAACTAGAATTCCAAGGGAAATTATGAATCACTCATACACCCATATATGCTGTGTTGGAGGTGATCAATTAAAACGTTGGACTGTGATCACTAAAACATGTCTGAATTTTCAAAAACCAAGCAGGCATAAACAAGTTACCAATTTAGCTTAAGCTTACATTGAAAATTGACCCCCCCCACTAAAACCCTGCTTTGGAGAGGAATTTTCAAAAAACAAAGTGAGTATGTGTACAAAATTTCGAGTGTCTACTATACACGTTTAGGGCTGGGCGAAATCCGAATACATAGATAGATAAAACTGACCCCTACCCCCTATAAACCCTATTTTGGGGGGTAATTTTCAAAAAACAAAAAATCATTTTCCCTACTCATTGAGGGGAGTATGTGTGTAAGATTTCAATTTTCTATTATGAACGGTTAGGGCTGGGCGAAGTCCGGATACATAGATACATATAAATGTAAAAACCCAATTAAACCAGTGTTTTGTGTAGCGGTGATTAATTATTTGCTTATTCCGCTTATTTTCTTATGACGAACTGTAATTAGAAGACAATACACCTGGAGTTACCTCCCTTGGATATACATTATTGTCTGTCACTAGATTCCGTATATGTAATCAATTTGATTAAGTATTTAATCAAATTGATTAAATATACGGAGTCTACGCCTCGTTGTATGATAGCGTCAATGACTTTGGGCATTTCTACTGAGTCTAGGACAAAGACACACCGATCAAAATCGAAAACGCAGAGCTAAAGAAAGTGGACCACTACATCTACCGAGGACAAAGAATCTCCATGAAACTCTCAAAAGAAGAAGAAATCAGGCAAAGAATCAGTCTAGGTTGGCAAGCTTTCGGAAGAGCAAGCTCAACCTTCAACAACAAGAAAATCCCATTAGTTCTAAAAAGAAGTGTCTACAACCAAGACGCCCCCGCCCCGATGGTCACCTATGGAGCTGAAACATGGAACATAACCAAAAGATTGGCCCTCAAAGCGAGAACCATGCAACGTGCACAGGAGAGGATCATGCTCAAAATCACATGGAGAGATCACAAGACAACACATTATATTGGAAAACAAACAGAGGTCAGAGATATCATAAATCCTTTTTAGAAAACTCAAATGGCAATGGGCTGGTCATGTTGCAA
>VCCN01003952.1:1624805-1634955 GCA_006491835.1 Architeuthis dux
CTAAGCAGACGTGTTTTCTTGATTTCTATAGAGTCGCTTTCAACGGCCCCTTTCTTTTAGTTCCACAATTTCATCAAATAAATAATTCTAAATAAATTACTTTTAAAAATTCAATTAACTTCGCTACTTCAAAACTAATGTTAAATCAGTTTTTCTTATTTATTGTTCAAACCAAATTAAAATCACCTGAATTTCTGCCGGCAGCCATTGTTTCATTGGACAGAAAAAGCCGAAGAATTCCTGAATTGCCCGAGGATATTTTCCTACGATCTTCGGAAAGAAGAAACGACGGGAATTTCTTTCCAATAAAACAAACAAAATAAAAAGTCTTTTGGCGGCAGGCCGTGTTGGGGGTGATCAATTAAAAATGGGAAAAAAGGGGTGATCAAAGAATAAGTTACTTCTCTCGCATCTTCTTTTCTAGACATGATAAGGAGTTAAAACTGTCAGCTGCATTGGTGCGGCCTGTACGCTCCACACACACATAGCCAGCCAGACCTACTTAAAAACTGAAGAAACCTATGTTGATGTTGACAGTTTTGGTTGACAGTTTTTTTTCTTTTTGTGGCACGAAAGAGAGCGAGCTGAACGCCGTAGTTACTACAGTGAAGTTTAGTTTGAGTTTAGTGTCCTAGACTCAACGATATCCCAAATATTGTCCATTTCACATTATGGAAGCACATACAGGATATTTACTTTGAGTGATCAGAGTACATCAAAATTAAAAGGAACTGTGATTGTGCCTTTTGTATGGTATTTATCAGTTTAAAAGTCCCTTTGCAATACAACAAAATTGGATGCTGCAGGGTCAAACTCCACTCCAACTTCTATTCCGACTGAAGATGATTACTGCAAAAAATTATAAAAATATATATATTTTGTATAAATGTGTTGTATAGCCATCTTGGACTTGGAGAAAAAGCCAGACTCGAAACTTGGGAATTGGTCTTGTGTCTACCCAGACCTGGGCGGTCTGTCTCTCTGCCTTTCCGAGGGCCTCTGTGTCGCTTTTATCGGGTTCGAACGCCCACGCTGATTTTCCAGCCCGCCATCTGTCGTCAGGGTTTAGTCAATATCCTGTTTATGACTTTTCAACACCTGGTGTGTCTTCCGGTCTCTGACACCTGTTGTTTGGGTTTTCGTCGATATCCTGTTCATAACTTTCAACACCTGTGGGGTCAAATCTGTGATCCCCACACACGACTGCCTAAATATTCAACACATTTTTTTTATTAGAATGAAATAAGCCCGTACGTATCAGCATGATGAATTTACGTTAATATCTAAGACTTGTCAATTTAGCCCTGTCGGTAAGAAAGCCCCCTGGCAATCAGTTGTTCGTGAGTCCAAATCACGGTAGGGGAATGTGTATTTTACCTATCGGTTTACACCTCTAATTTTGGTGAGAATTGTTCTTGTTCTTGTTCAAACTCAACTCCAGACTTTGTACTTGAGGTTGACAATACATATATCGATCTTGTTTTGATTCACACATCATGAAATCATTTTGACTCGCTTATTGCTTTAAAAATAATTTTTAAGTTCTGTCAGATATTTTTTCTTTTAACGAACCGGAAAAATTCCCATTTAAAAATCAATTTTCTTTTCATTTATTTACCTATTAAAAAAATCTTATTTGAAAAATGACTTGATGTATCCCCCCACCCCAGTTTACTAACGTATTCTAGGAGTATAAATTACAAATCAATACAAATTACCAAAATTCTTCTGTATTTTCTATTTTTATGAAAATGCGTCCGGATGAATTTCTGATATTTTCTTTCTAAGTAGGTATGAACAAAATGGACGAAAATTACAGCGTGAAATTGACACGTGAGAAATTTTTAAAAACCTGGCAAAAATCGGTATATTATTCGATTTTAATAAAATTTTCGAAACTTATTTATTAAAGGACGAATTTAAAAAAAGATTTTCCATTCTAAATTTCGGAGAAGAATAATGTTTTTTTCATATGATTCCTACCCCCAGCCACGCATCCTCCACTCACCTCTTCCTATAAGAAGACGGACTATTCTTCATTATTTGTTCAGTCAGATTTGTCGCATGACAAGTCTATGACTGATCCACCCTTTTCCACAGAGACGCGCCTCACACCTCTGATTATGTACGTACACATTCATACATGCACACACACACACACACACACACACACACACACACACTCTCTCTCTTCCTTAACATCTTCAATAAACTAAGGACACACAAGTGGTAACCTGAAACCTTTACAAGCATTTCTTCTTCTTCTTCTTCTTCTTCTTCTTCTTCTTCTTCTTCTTCTTCTTCTTCTTCTCAACAGATGAGAATTACTTTATTGCTATACCTTCTGTAATAAATATACTTCTTGTTATTGTTGCAAAGTATTTGTATTCTTTATTCTCATTGCACTATTACCATGTGCATCTTGCATCTTTGCAACATATATGTATTTCATCCCTTTTACTACTGCAGGAACCGACAGGGAGAGAAAGATCTTTCTTACGTATATCACTAACATTACTCTTTCTAGTATCATCAGCACGCTAGCTTTACTTACGGCAGTCTGACCCATAAGGCTATTATCACTATATCTACTACTATTACTACCGCTGCTACTATTAGTTTATCGTCACTACTACGGCCATCTAGAGATCACTACGCTTTGTTATGGTTTTATACCATTAACATTTTCACTATCACATGGAGTCAGATATATTTAATAATGGCGTTATTTACTTTAATCTTATCTCAATTTACAGAATTGGAAACTAATCTCTAGAATGTGATAGCAAGCTGAGACTCTCCATATATTTTATTACAGGTATAATTCATTTTTTGTTTCATTATATTTCTGATAGTCACAATAATACATGTTTTTTTTTTTACATTTTGATCTGATTTCTGATTTCTTCGATGAAGCGAAATGGACAATATTCTGGGTATCGTTGAGTTTAGGACACTAAACTCAGAGATAGACGAATTTTCTTCCGGTGGAAAATACGCAACTATCTAGCCTACAAAGTAGCGCCGTGGGCGCTCCGTTATTGTGACCATGTGCCAAACTAAACAAAGCTTAGTAAATATCTATAGGTTCATGCCTTCAGAAGATAATGTGGCATTAAGTGTGGTGTGACCTGGAAAAAAAACTAAAGAACACCACCTGCAGATGGTGAATTCAGTAAAATGTGTGATCTGACCAGAAAGTATACAGTCATTTAATATTCTTGACAAAATAGCCTACCTAGGGCAATGGTATCTCAGCCCCCTTTAAAGTACTCTTCTTGGGACTTAACGCACTTATTCAGCGTCTCTTCCACTTTTCAAAACAGTCTGCAGTGTCCTCTTTCGGGATCGCCATCAGCTGCCTCATTGCATTCTCCTTAATCTCATCCACGATCTGAAATCTCTTTGGAAAACCCAGAAGTCACGGAGACAAATCCGAAAGAAATCCCTGAAAAATGGACAGTTTCAGTCATTGTGAATGCGATGGTCACACAGTATAGAAGCTCACTCAATGGTGTCTAACTGAGTGATTCCACGGTAGAGTGCCTGTTTATGCATGCGCAGTAAGATCCCTTCTGATTGGTTACTAAGTTACACCAAATCCGTGCAACCGGTCTTCGAGATATTCATATATAGCTGGATACGTTCTGGTCAGATTTGTATAAGTTGGTTTATTGTGGTAAGTTGACTTGGTGCTAGATAACACACCAGACAATCGGCAATCTTATTGTCTATAACTTTGAGAAGAGTCATCGACAGACCAACTTGTATTCTGACAATCCAATCAACCGCAAGGAAAGAGATGTCTTTTTATCGGTCTCCTTCTCCGGTGGTGCAACGCAACAAAAGAAAACAAAACAAAAACACCGGAGAGACCGATAAAAGAGACTCCCTTCCCTTGCATATTACACCTCGATATTAGATTGATTCGACCGAAACGTTGTGTTAACATCAAAGATGGGAAGAAGAGATTGGATTGTCTGGAACAAAAGGTTCAAATGTTTATGACTCTTCTCAAAGTTATAGACAATAAACATAGTAATCCAACAGATACGGAATAATGAAAACACGTCAAAGCAGAATATAAGCAAACACAAGCAATCTTTAAGTTGTTTAATATTACATCCAGTGGCGGATTAACCATTAGGCTATGTAGGCTCAAGCCTAGGGAGCTAGAAGGGAGGGGTCTGAGAGCGCAAAGATAATTCAATTGAGTGTACTGAAATGGTTTAATTGAGTGTTGTAGTAGAAAGGGGAGGGGAACAGACACAGTTTCGATGCATGGAGTACAACGGCACCGGCTGCAGCACCGGAACAATTCCTTCAGGGGACACTTCCTCACTTATCACCGGTAAGCTATCACGAATCCCGAACTGCTACGACGTCATCCACAGTATAAGCCCCAAACACGATTCGAGCGTGGCTTCAATTAGCGAGTCAAACACAAAACTGTCGAGCCCTCGCGGCCGGGACCTGTTATAGCCAGCAACTCGCCACATCCGAGTTGCTGGCGCTCAACATACGGGTCACCAACGTTCCACTTCGTCTATATATGTCGGCGACCCGTTTCATCCGGCTTTTGCCTGTCGTACCTCAAGCAGGTCATTTCCCCGGGCTAGTCCATTTCCACTTCGTCGCCACAAATGTACGCGTTAGTATTTTGGATGATATTTCAGTACATTTCCATACATTTTTTCATATCTGGAATATTACAAATACTATTTATATACACGGAAGTTTTTTTAAAGGACAAATGTCAAGAAAATGAAAAATAAATGAATGAAAACGGCCGTAATTGATTCATATAATGATATTTGATACACGTAGGACATTACACATAGTACAATGGTATAAGTTATTCAACGTGACTTAACATCACTTTATTCCATTCATTGTCCCTGCATCGAAGGGAAATGTGAGGAATGTGTGGTTACATTAAACATTTAAGTTAGCAACTAAGCAGGGTTGCTAGATTGTTAGACGATGTTTCTGGCCAAAAAATGGCCAAATGTCAAAATTGTTTATAAAACATTGCAATACTGCACAGTCCGCACCAAAAATAAGAATTTCTTAAAATACTACGACCACAAAGTCAACTTAGCTCAATCAATCCTATATTTCAATGTCCTAAAGCAGGGGTTCCAAAACTTTTTGATTATTAACCCATTCATGCAATACTTGATCCCTTAAAAAAATGGTTTAAGTTTTAAAAAATGGTTTGGGTGTGCACGTGAGTATTTTATATTCTGTAATTTGATTCATATAACGTTATGATATTTGATACACGTAGTACATCATAACATAGTACAACGATATGAGTTATTTAACGAGACTTAATGTCATTTTATTCTATTCAACAAGTGGTGGGGCAGGGAAATGGCAATGGTAGGGGTGACTTACCAAAGCTCGGCCTAGGGAGCCCAGGTGGTAGATAACAAGTCACAGAAAGCTTCCAAATATTCAGAGCTGCTGGTGGTGGTGGTGGTGGTGATGGAATATCTCAATCATTTTTTTTTTCTCACTTTTTGCTTTGTGCCACCGGAGAAAGAGACCGAATAAAGAGACCCTCTTACCTTACGGATATGACATTTTACACCTGAAGAAGGCCGCAGAATGAATTGGCCGAAACGTTATGTTAACATCAAAGACGTAAGCCATAAGAGCCTCACGATGAACTAGAAAGCCCTTCTCACTAAGAACTGAATGAAAATCAGTTCATATACAGCTATGATGCAGGAGAGGTAACTGTAAAGAATTCCTGGATCCGCCCACAAATTGGATCGATTCTTCGTTATTCCAAGACCCACCTTCCCATAAAAGAGACATACTTTTTTGGTTGACAGACATATAGCTTCTATGCAGGAGAGGTAACTGTAAACATTTCCTGGATCCGCCGCCAAATTGAATCAATTCTTCCTTAGCCCATGGCCCACTTTTCCAGAAAATATTGAAACTCATTGAGAACCTCTGGAGATATTGTGTGGACAGACATACAAACACCTGTACCTCTTCCATCTTTGTTGACAGAGGTAAATAACACAATAAAGATCAGGGTTAGGGCCGGCCCAAGCCTCATTCCCTAAGCAGCATTGTATTTTGGGGCCCTCGCTGCCTTGATGGGGCCCCGAGCAGAATTGTATTTGGGGGCCCTCACTGCCTTAATGGGGCCCCGAGCAGAATTCTATTTGGCGGCCCCCATCACCTATTGGATGCCTTTTGTTGGTCAACGGGGCCTTAAGCAGCCTAAGCAGTTCGTTTACGCCTCGGACCGGCTCAGCAACAGGTCAAATGAAAACAGCCCAACAGTCAATCATAAGCGAATCAAGTAGATAAATTGATTCATGGTGTGCGGAGGTGTGTCGAGAGATTCGTACTGAAAAACTGTGACAGCGGCGTGTATCAGTGTTCTATTCGATAATGAAAGACATTTTCGTTGTTCCCAATCATTCTTCCCTGTAGGCTTCTTATGGTTCTGTGCTCTCCTCCTCTGTAGGGAGAACGAAATAAGCAATCAAAATTCAATACTGTTGTCAAAGTGTCTTTCGTATTATAGCTTTATTCAGCGCCCTCTAGCGGTGTCGACGTCATTTACTGGATTGTACAATCTCAATCATCTCTCCGCATTGCAGGGAGCGCACAAATTAATGATATAGCCCCGAGCTCAATGGAAATATATTTATTGCCCATAAACATGGAGATACATGCGAAAATAAGTATTCGCATACATATTAGGGTTTATCAAAAGTATTTTTGTTTTTACAGGTCTTTACTCCAAAGCTAATTTCACGTATTCATCTAAAGACTATGTATTTTCCAAATCTGGAGTTGACTTTGTTTTTCTACCGCAACAACAACAAGAACAAGGACAATCCTCACCTAATTGTCCAAGTCTGGAGTTAACTTTGTTTTTCTACCGTAACAAGAACAAGAACAAGAACAAGAACAATCCTCACCACAATTTAGGGGAGTAAACTCTTCACTGTTTGTCTGTCCCTTCACGTTAAACCAAACCGATATGTAAAACTAACATTCCCTACTGTGACTTGAAATCACGACCAACTAATTGGTAGGCGGGTATCTTACCGACTGAGCTAAATAAATAAGTCTTACATATCAACGAAAATTCATGTTAGAAATATACAAGGGTTTATTTCATTCTAATAAATAAATATATTTATAAAATTAACATTTTCCCACCGTGATTTGAAATCAGGACCAACTGATTGGTAGGCGGGTCTCTTACCAACTGAACTAAATTGACAAGTCTTACATATCTACGAAAATTCATGTTAGAAATATATAAGGGCTTATTTCATTCTAATAAATAAATACATTTATAAAATTAACATTTTCCCACCGTGATTTGAAATCACGAACGAGTGATTGGTAACCGGCCGTCTTACCGACTGAGCGTAACTGATAAGTCTTACATCTACGAAAATGTATCTGACAGATACGCAAGGGCTTATTTCATTCTAATGAATAAATACATTCGTACTAAAATATACGAGGTGTGTCCAAAAAGAAACCGAACCTTTTCAAATACAAATCTATAGCTCTACTTACAATCTTATGAGACTTGTCTCCTTACAAATAGTCCCCCTTTTTTCTAGTTGTAGTTCTGGAAGTCGTTTTGAGGGATAGTGTGCAGGTCTCGTGGCGCACTATCTCTTCTATTGTCTGAAATCGACGACTTTTCAGGGTGGATTTCAGCTTTGGGGACAAAGAACGTGGACACGGACTAAATCCAGAGAGTAGGGCGGCTGAGGGACGAGACTTGTCTCGTGCTTCGCCAAAAGTTTTGTTCATTTCTCAGCAGACGTGGCACAAATTTTGCGGCAACACGACGTATCGTCAGTTTTCCTTTTAGAATCACGTGGAACGAACTTTTACAGATTCCTACCTCTTCGGGAACTTCAGGGACAGTCAGGGGACGATGTTCACGGATCACAGCACGCACTTTTTCAGTGTGATCGTCGTCCGTCGACATGAAAGGTCGTCCAGATGTTGCATCGTCTTTGGTGGATGTTCTTCCCCCAAAAGGTTTTTCCACATTTGAAACAGAATTTCACACAAACACGTTGCCCTTCAAGATGATTCATTGTTAAACTTTGAGGGGGGAAGCGTCAATCGCACTGCACACACGTTCGCTCTGGCACATGTAGCTCAAAATCCCACCAACGTAGCTTGATGTAGTTTTTTTTATACAAAAAGGTCATGGTCACTGCTACATAACATTCTAGTCACGAACACTCTAGAAAGTTGCCTTGGTGCGCTGTTTCAAAAGTTCGTTTTCTTTATGGACAGACCTCGTATATATATGTATGATTTTTGTATTTATCATATATACAATACAAAGGTTGCAGTAATCATCTTCAGTCGGAATGCAGCAGCCATATATATATATACTTGAAAACTCACCAAATTAATCTTCGTATTTCTATGGCGCCTTGGGGTTATAAATCCCCCCCAACAAGTAATGAATCGTATCTTATCAAAGGGACGGGAAATTTAGAATTTAGAAGAAATATTTTTGCCTTTTAACAGCACTCACCTTTGACAAATAGAAGTTCAAACTTTTAACTTAACTGTCATCTAGAAAGGAGAAAAACGTAAGAAACAAAGCATTTTATTAAATTCCACCCTGTATTGTCTTTAATAAGTCCAGACTTAAAAACGTAAGGGAGACAAATGAACGAAAACACTAACATCCAACTAACTGAAAACTGGAGGAGGCAGGATGTCTCTGCTACCCTACACGTCCTCAGGTGGCGGATGGGGAATGCTCCATAGATATATGGGTCACCGACGAAGACTGCGTGGACTACAGATATGTAGATATAGGGCCCCGCCGAATAAACCGAATAAGGTGGCACCAATCGAAATGCTCACCAGAAAACACTGGCAACGGGTGAGCTAAACTAGCCGACACCTTCCCAATTCCAATATGACAGCACAACCACACAAATATCGTAGCGTTCCTGTTGGATCATCGCCTACTAAAGGTTCAACCGCATTGCTTCGTGTGCCTGTGGACAATGTGCACTCGAATGCGAGAAGACACTGTCCAAGCAAGACAAAGTCTTGGATATTAAACAAATTAAACAACAGGAGGATCTACACCTACAATGCCCGTGGTATAGCTGAGGACCATAGACTAGACCAATTGCAAAGTGAATTGGACAACATCGACTGGCACATAGTAGGTATAAGTGAAACCCACAGAAAAGGAGAAAACCTCTTAAAACTAAATGTAAGTAACCACCTATTCTATTATAAAGGGAGAGACAATAAAGAATTCAGCGGCGTAGGATTCCTAGTTAACAATAACATTGCAGGCAACGTCAAAAGTTTTGACCGCATATCAGACAGAATAGCCTGGATAGTAGTCAGACTTAGCATAAGATACACACTAAAGGAAATCCAGGTCTATGCGCAAACTTCGCCAAGCACTTAACAGGAAATTGAAATATTTTATGACGACATCAGTAAGATAATGGATCAACAGAAAACCAACTACACTCTACTTATGGGAGACTTTAATGCTAAGGTAGGTAAAGGAAAGGTTGGGGAATCCAGTGTAGGGAAATATGGAATAGGACACAGAAATGAGAGAGGTGACATGCTAGTAAACTTCGCAGAGAGAAACGATTTAAATATAACTAATACATTCTTTCAAAAACGGAAAGGTCGGAAGTGGACCTGGAAAAGCCCAAGTGGCACAACTAAAAACGGAATCGACTTCATACTAACTGACAAGATCGAGAAAATTAAAGACGTTATCGTTATAAACAAAGTAGACATAGGCAGCGACCATAGAATGGTAGCGCGCTGAACTAAATTTAACTTTAAAACTGAAAGGAATAAAATGATCCATAAGAAGAAGAGATGCCCCAATAAGATAGAGATAGAGAACCATAGCAACTTCAGAGTAGCGATAAAGAACAGATTTCAGGCCTTGAGGGAAAGAGCAATAACCTGGCAAATATAATTAAGGAAGCAGCAGAGATGGTAGGCAATACAAACGTAAGCAATAGCACAGGGAAATACTCTAAACAAACATTAAAACTAATCAAAGAGAGGAGAAATATGAAGATTAGATTAGATTAGACTAAAGAAGACGAAAACAAAAAAGCAGAACTTAACAAAC
>VCCN01003952.1:1691490-1702375 GCA_006491835.1 Architeuthis dux
GCTTGAACATTCTATGAATAATAATGCAGAGTGTTCAAGCTTCAAAATCTTTTTAAAAACTGAGCATTGTAGCGAGAATATCTACTTTTTAAAAATGGTTCGTTGGGCACTTATCATGCGCGTCCATTCATATCTTCTTTGAAATTTCAATTTTGGTTTCAATTGCAAAAAAATAGCATGAAGTTAATCATTAAAATAAATATTACTTTTGTGGAAGTTTTAGACTGTTTTTACCGTCAATTTTTGTCCTACAAAATTAATTTCGATTACGCCATGATTGGTGTCTGTCGACAGAAAAAAGTAAACTCTGTAATTACAAATATTCCAAAAATAAAGTAGCCGTCATAGAAATATAGGATTTGGCAAAAATTAGTCAACTTAATAATTACGTAACTGGATTTAGAAAAAAAAAGATATTACTTATATTCTACTTAACATATAGTAACAAATACATTTGTTTACAGTGGATGTCTTTTTACGTGTCAGCTCAGTTCAAAGGTGAATTGTGTATTGAATTCCTTATACACATGTGATGAAAGCCTGCTTAAATTTATGAGTGTCTCATGTGACAACTGATGTATGGATTACCAAAAATGACAAAACATGATATTAATCAAAATGGCAAAAGTATATTCCTAACTTTAAAACACCGTCGTATGACGGGCAGCACTCTAGTATAAGTATATTAGACCAAAACTGTCGAACAGTCAACATAGGTTTCTACAGTTTTTAAGGGAATCTGCCTGGCTGGCTATGTATGTATGTGTCGCGCGTACAGGCCACACCAAATGGAGTTAGAAGGCTAAAACTTTTAACATTTACTCATTATTATGTCGAGAAAAAACCTTTTTTATATATAAAAAAAATGTTCTGTTTTGTCTTTTGAGAATTCTCCCCCCAAAATAGATTTTAGTGGGGTGGTCCAATTTACAATGTAAGTTCATGCCAAATTGGTCCCTTAGTTTGTTTCTGGCAGCGTTCACACTTGTTGTTTTTTTGTTGTTGAAAACTTTGACTTTTTAGTGATCACTGCCCAACAACAAGGCGAGAAAAGTAACTTATTCATTGATCAACCATTTATCCAATTTCTTTAATTGATCACCCCAAACAAGGCATGCTGCCAAAAGACGTTGGTCCCGTGGAGGTTTCTATTGAATGATTAACCAGACCTGTTTGCTAGTGTGTTTAATCATTACCTAATGAGCGAATTATCTCATAGGATTAATGATCGAATAATCCTTTGTCAAAGTAGTCGAATATTTCATTATCAAGACGGTCCAATATTTCTTTATTAGATCATGCATCAAGCGATGTAATTAACTCATAAAATGGCTTAAGTAATTAAACCTAAACTCATTAATCACTTGTTGATTTAAAAACGTTTCATTAACTTAATTACCATAGTGTGACATGTTTTGTGGCTTACAAAGGAACGGACACTGGCTTTTTATATATAGACTAGACTATATTTGAATTTCTATGAAACTATTTTCTAAGGAAAAATAATAGCAAATTTGTTTCAGTTGAAGAGTCCATAGTTTCAAAAAGGTGGGGAGGAGGTACTTTTATCAGCAAAGTGTTTACCCCTGAGTGAGTGAGACAAGTGTTACGAACAGCAATCCAAAAGAAAAATACATTTATATAAGTATAGTAAATTAGCATGAATTGGTATCAGGCCATCTATACTGGGAGATCTAATTGGAATCGAACCCACTAATAACGGTCAGCAAGATGATCATTGCTATATGACTCTGCCCTGATCTAGGAGCTTTTCATGTGATCTTCTTTTGAGATGAGAGTTTTCTTTTTTAAAAAAGGATGAAGTATGGATCAAGCACCCCAAATTGATAGAATTGAAACGGTCACATTTTGCCTCGGCACCGGTTGACGTCACTGAAACGTCAACAGTCTTACCAAGATAAACAAATACGATGTGTGTTTAGGGGAGATCGCAGCTTTAACTTTGCACAGACCTTTTTTGACAAGTTTAAAATTAAAAGAGTGAGATCGAAATTAATAATCTCAAAGTTTTTAAAAACTTGTCTTCGTCCAGTCCAGAAAAACTATGATCAAAAAAGAAAGAAAACAGAAGCATTTTTAGAGTTTTGTTACGAAAATGTTTACATCACAATGTTGTTTAAAATGGGCGCTACTGTTCATAATTCCGAATAAAACTAATGAAACATGGAAGGGTTAATCAGTTTCGATATTAAAGTTGACAGACGAAAAAAAAGAAGCTTTTGAAGAAATAAAAGGCGATCGTTTTTTATTTATCGCTTACCTACCTCTCCGTAAAGTTGTAAAAATGGATCTAAAGTTGAAAGGAATTATTACTAATATTAAACTAACTCTAATATTAAATATATATCTGACTCCATTAATAAAAAGGCATCGGTAAAAACAATAACAATGATGAGGGTGTAGTAGCCTAGTAATCTCTAACAGTCAGGCTGTACGTAGCAGCAGTAATAGTGGTGGCTAGAAGCCTTAAGGGTCTGTCTGCCCGTAAGTAAAGCTAGGGTGCTGATGAGACTAGAGAAAGAAAGGGGGTAATGTTAACGATGCGCATAAGAGAGATCTTTCTTTCTCTGAATGTTCTGCAGTAGTAAAAGGAAATGAAATAAATGCATGTGCAACGAATGCAGTTTGCACATGGTAGAAAATCATTGTTAATAAAAGAATACAAT
Organism: Architeuthis dux; assembly: GCA_006491835.1. Taxonomy (NCBI): domain Eukaryota; kingdom Metazoa; phylum Mollusca; class Cephalopoda; order Oegopsida; family Architeuthidae; genus Architeuthis; species Architeuthis dux. Next base: position 1,694,178 of record VCCN01003952.1, read on the forward strand.
GATAATAAGTATATTTATTACAGAAGATATAACAATAAGGTAATTCTCAGCTATACAGAAAAAGAAGAAAGAAAGAATGCATTTAAAGAGTTCGTTATACTACTTAGTAAGTGTCCTTAGTTTGTTGAAGATGTTAAGGAAGAGAGTGTGTGTGTATGTAAGAATGTGCACGTACATAATCAGAGGTGAGAGGCGCGTCTCTGTGGAACCGTCATAGATTTGTCAAAGACGACAAATCATGACTGAACAAAGATTGAAGAATAGTTGGTCTTCTTATAGTAAGAGGTGAGTGGTAGGTGTGAGGCTGGTCGAAATTGTGGTGTGTTGGTCTGTGTATCATCAAGAATCCAAGATGAAATATAAGCTGACAAGAAACATAATTTTGCTAGACTTGTTGTCTGCAAAACATATTAAGTTCGAGTCAAGTACGGATTTTTCATGTCCTGTAAATTGGTTATCTAAAAAAACGAGATAACTTTATTTCTCGAAATAAAGATCTGGATTGTTGAAAAGGAAAATTAGTGTCAAGTGCTTTTCCACTTGCTGACCGTAGTGCGTGAGTGCAAAAATACGTATGAGTCCGCTACGATGTAAATAGTAAGACCTTTAAAAATGAGTTTTTCTCAACACTGAAACATTTCTGGAGTTAATGCATGTCTTAAAATGTTTTTTTCTATTTTCTATCAAATATTTGACTTAATCAAATCTTAACCCAAATATTGTCGATGAGGTGACAGCAATCATTTCGGTACTTTGCGGAGAGGTAAGCGATAAATATTAAAAAAAACAATCGCCTTTTATTTCATCGATTTGATTTAAACTTTAAAAAAATATTCTTAACAAAAGATAATTCCGTAAATTACAAGAAAATCGAACTGATTCATGTAGTATTATTTAAATTTAAATTTCCTTTAAAATGCATTCGATTTGTGTCTTCCTTTCTTTTGATATCTTTATTTTATTTAGGAACTTTTCATTTCTAGGTATTCATTTTTTGGTGATGAAATAATGAATGAATTTTTTGTCTTGATCATCAAGTGTCTGTGTCAACTTTAATATCAAAACGGATTAGCCCTTTCAGGTTTCATTTTGTGTTTTATTATTCAGAATCTTGAGGAGTAGCGCCCGTTTTAAACATTTAAACAACATTGTGATGTAAACATTTTCGTAACAAAACAATAAAAGAATCTTTTTCTTTTTTGCTCATAATTTTTCTGGACTGGATGAAGAAAAGTTTTAAAAAACTTTGAGATTATTAGTTTCGATCTCACTCTTTTAATGTTTTAACTTGTCGCAAAAGATCCGTGCAAAGTTAAAGCTGAGATCTTCCCTAAAAACACATCGTAATTGTTTATCTTGGTAAGACTGCTGACGTTTCAGTGACGTCAACCGGTGCCGAGGCAAAATGTGACCGTTTTCAATTCTGTCAGTTTCGGGGTGATTGATCCATACTTCATCCCTCCAAAAAATACAGAATTCGTTTACCGGGAATAGTGCGTAGTTTGAAACAGTGGACAGGAAGTATTTTTATCAGCAAAACTTTAACCCCCCTCTCCCCCCAATGGAAGAGTCCAGTGTTACACTGTTCATTATTAGAGATTTGTTATCAATGTCTTCTTGATTGACTTACCTGTCGTCGTCGACTGATGGATACCATAATAAAAAGAATGATGATCAGAGCTGAACAAACCATGTCCCACCCTCGTTCACTCAGGTAAATCCACTGCAGCTTGTCTTTGTGGGTGATCCACCACCAGGTCGGATAAGAGGTCAACTTCCCAGTGCACAACTCGCAACCAATCACATTTTGGCTGATGGCAGCGATTGTCAAAGACCCTGAAAAGAATGAGAAAAACAAATCAAGTAAAAGCTTCCATAAGAGATTAAATCTGATTGGTTCCAGCTGAACTAGTTGCGACCAATCACAAATCATTTTATAAAGATTTGCTCAAGCCTACAAAAGCTTGCTGGATGTTGAAAATGCCGTAACATATACATCCATCAAAAGGCATCCATTAATCCATTACTCAAGGCGGATCTACGTTTATAAGAAGTTTAGGAATTTTAAAATGTTAACCATTTTTTGAAATTTTCAAGTTTTAGAATTTAAAAGCTTGCTGGATGTTGACGGTTTAGGAATCAGGATGTTGGAAATGGCCTAAACATCCGCGACATGTACATCCATCAAAAGGCACCCATCAATCCAATACACAAGGCGGACCCACGTTTATAAGAAGTTTAGGAATTTTAAAATTTTAACCTTTTTTTGAAGTTTTAGAATTAAAAGAAAAAACACGCCTAGAGCAGTAAAACTGAAAGAAAGTCTTTCCATTTTCATAGTTTGTTGTCAAGTTAACCCATACGAACCCACTGTGACACCGGTGTCACATACAATTTAATTGATCTGCACAGTCTCTTATATAATATTATATTTTATCCTTGATTTTAACTCATGAAGTGTACTATGAACGACATCTACTGAACATCCTGGTGCAGTCATGTGACTGTGCATCAATTTGCCTACCCAGAATCCCACATAATGTTCCTTCAAGTAGAGAAGGGTCCGAGTTCTTATATGTTAAAGTGAATTGTATCCCTTATCTACAATTGAAACTCCACCACGATGTTCCTTTTGTGTCATGTTGCCGGTCCCAAGCCCGGGTAAGAGAGGAGGGTTGGGTGTGGGGATTGCAATTTCACCCTGTAGAAACCTACTTGCTACTGCAGCAGGCCCACCCCAGCGATAGCCTGGTCGGGAAGATTCCTTTTCAGAAGGGCTCAAGTGACAGCCTATGGAAAACCAGTTCGCCCAGCAACCTCATAACGACAAATTGATTGATTGTTTTGTTTAACGTCACATCGACACTTGGTGGGTCATTTAGTACCGAATTCGATTTCTTTTTGAGTACACAATTTATGTAGACGAAATATTCTGGACAAATTATAGAAGACAGACTATTGCGGACAAATTATGGTAGGCAAATTAATGTAGACACATGTGTAGACCGTTTGTTGTCAAGGTATATCGAATTTGTTTCTTATATTTTTGAGTATAGTTTCAAAGGTTATTTTTGCGACTTTGGTGAAAGGTTATATTTTTTTAAACTAGAGTCTTGCGACTTTGGTGCAATGTTTTTTTAAATTTTTATTATAGTCTTGCGACTTTGGTGAAAGAATAGGTCGCCTCTTGTTGGGGTTGGGGGGGGGGGCTCCTACCCCTCTGCACGGGATGCAGTTGGTGCATTCTAGGCCCCAACGACAGAGCCGGGCCCCTGTTTGGGGCAGGGGCCCTACCCCTCTGCAGGGATGCAGTCGGCGTATTCTAGGCCCCAGCCGACAGGGCAATCTAACAGGATAGGGGACCTGGAACATCAGGACCCTGTTTGAGAGCAGGGAAATCAGCTAAAGTGGCGGACTGGAATCCATAGGGGAAGAGAAGAGTTGGGAGACCAAAGCAGACCTGGGGGAGATCAGTCGAGAGTGAGGGCAAAGGCCGCCGGACTGACATGGGATCAGGTAAAGGGATTGCCCCCGAACTGAGTCGTGGTGGGGTGGTGTGGTTGCAAGCCCTATGTTTCATAAGGGATTTACAGGAATAAACAAAAGAACCTCTACAAACAAACATTAGACGAATAGGTAAGGCATGTCGAATGGAGACATTAAAAATGAGTTTACTCCCGTTGTCCGTATTCGAGTCCGGGTGGGGGTCAGGATTCGGGTGCTTTAACACAATGGAAGGCATTTGAAAGACTTTCTTCATAGAGCGGTTCGGGTATATGAGTGGATCACCATTAATACGAGATTCATGTCAGTCACATCTAACAAACCATAAATAGAACTAGTTGCCTAAATATATATCAATGTATAATAGTATTCTGCTGGTTCCTACCTGCGTTCGAATGTTACGCTTTTAGTAATAACATATGGGAATGGTTAGGTAGTTTAACAAGAAGATAGGAAGAGAGAGAGGACAAAAAAGAACGTTAGGTAGTTTAATAAGAGGGTCGGAAGAGAGAGGAGAAAAGAAAGGTAGTTTACTGAGGGGGTAGTAACATTTTCGGAAATGCATAACATTTGGGTAAAACATGGACGGACAACGGAGATTGGAAGGGATAAGGGAGAGAATGAGAAGATTCATCAAAGAGAGATAGAAGAGCAGATGCATGAGAAAATGGATAATCCTATTTGTCAATACCCGTGGAATTTCCACAGGTTCAGCTAGTATATATTAATGCCTCTGGGTAAAAATAAATAAACGGTGAAGCCTTTGAAGCCTTGAAAGTTCAGACTGTTTTTTAGTGATCTCTGCAACAAAAGGCAGATCACATCTTTTTCCAGTTTTTTAATTGATCACTCCCAACACAGCGTGCTACCAAAATACATTGGCCAGGTAACGGTTTCTATTGAGTGATTAACCAGACCTGGTCTTGGACCGTACGACTGCTACTATGATGAGTGGCAGCAGTTGACGACGGGACGATGAAGAGAGATGACAGGAGATAGAAGGAGGGCGCGAGGGGTAGATGTAGAAAACAGTCTTTGCATTTTATCGGGCAGTTTATAAAAACTGCAAATAAATTCCTATATCATCTACTTTTCACATTGCCTCGTTATCTTTCGATATGACCCACCTTCCCACTTTCAGATGTGACCCAAAAATCTGGTGGACTCGAACATGAACCAACGACTGCAGGCTCGCCAGGTACCGGAGTTTCCACAACGGTATTTTGACTTTGCACCACACGAGTGCATTGTTACAAAAGCTGTTAATAGTGTAAATAAATGCTTACATCTAAGGTTTTATTTTAAAAAGTGACTGAAATGGTTTAAGTGGAAGAGTCCATTGTTTCAAATGGTTGCTGAGAGATATTTGTATCAGCAAAGTTGTTATTTTTAAGCGGAAGAGTCCATTGTTATGGACAGAGAAACCACTAGAAAAAGTCAAACTATCCATTATAGAAGTGAATGCCTCTGGATAAAAAGAAAGCAATGGTAAAGCGTCCAATGAAATTGTAGATAATTCTATATTTAGCCGCGGGTAGAAAATTATGTTGCATTCCGCCGATTTCAAGTAGTTTTCTATCGTCGTCCAAGTGTCGCGTCCATTTTGGTTCTATGAGTAGAGCAAATATATTTGGGAAACATTTCAATATATCATTGCCCTCGGCAATCCTAGTTGTCCATAGGCAACAGTATCGTTACAGTCTTTGCCTTTTGCTTCACAGGCGCCTTTGGTAAGACTTGTTGATGTTGAAGATCTCACCAATCAGAAATACCAATGGGCCAATATTTATTGACTTTTCGGTTGTAAACTCACTTTTCTCTTTCGCTTCGTCTTTCCATCAACCGATTGCTTTTCACCTTATTGTGTCATCACATTTTCTGTCCGTTCAAAATATTTCATGAAAGCCAACAAAACACCCATTTCATATATCAATAAAACTTGAAATTATGTGTAAAGGTATTAGTCAACCAAAACTGTCACCATAGGTTTCTTCATGTTTCAAGTTGGTCTGGCTGGCTGGCTGGCTGGCTGGCTGGCTGGCTATACATGTACAGTATCGCCCATAAAGTTTAATGATAATAAGATCTGGTATTTTGTTGTCTGTCACAATCTCTCAAGTACATTTGTCTACTTCTAAAACCATCAAGACGAAACCAATATGTATGCTCTCGAGTGTGTAAATGTGTGCAAACAAGAAGCATTTTAAAAAAAAGTCAGTTTGTGCCTTTTATAAAATACAGTTATATTAACATGACAATCCTTCAAGGTTTCAGCCCTCTGACTCCATTGGTGCGACCTGTATGCGTAATACATACAGTATCGCCCATAAATAAGTACACCACTACCACTATTTTATAGAAATTTAATTTTCTTCTAAACCAAACATAGCAGGATGTTATTATTTCTAGTGGAACATTACACAATCAAAACAGATATTATCAGGTATTATTTATGACCAAACTATCCAGCATTGAAACTCTGTTGTCAGAAATATGAATATGTTGCCGTCCAAAGATGAGTACAGTACTACGAAAAGAGTTTCAATGCTGTGGAGTTTGGTCATAAGTAATACCTGATAATATCCGTTTTTATTGTGTAATGTTCCACTAGAAATAATAAAATCCTGCTATGTTTGGTTTAGAAGACAATTAACTTTCTATTAAAAAGTGGTAGGGGTGTACTTATTTATGGGTGATACTATATGTATCACGCATACAGGCCGCACCAATGGAGCTAGAGGGCTGAAAATTTAAACATTTAATTCTGAAGATTCCACTCCTGAATAGGTGTTTAGTAGTGGTGGAGGATCCATTTGCAATTTGATCCTTTGTTTGTGTCCGGCAGGATTCACACTTGTCTTTTGAAAGTTCAGTCTTTTTTAGTGAAAAGGCAGATCACATCTTTTTCCAGTTTTTTAATTGATCACTCCCAACACAGCATGCTACCAAAAGACATTGGTCAGGTAACGGTTTCTATTGAGTGATTAATCAGACCTGTTTTTTTAAAGATTTGTTATCTTTGTTTAAGCCAGTATTTCAAGAACATTTATTAAAAATCACTTTGCATTTTTAGCGATAACAAATTCGGAAAATCGATTTTAATTTCTTTGAAGAAAGCGTCATTTTATCATTTTGTCGGTAATTCCTTTCCGAATTTGATTGTGGAAAATCATTGCCGTCAATAGGAAGGCATTCACTTATATAATGAATAGTTTGACTTTTTCTATTCGTTTCTCTGTCAGCAACAACAGATTCTTCCGCTCACAGGTAAGAACTCTCAGCAACCATTTGAAACAATGGACTTTTCCACTTAAACCATTGCAGTCACTTTTTTTAATAAAACGTCATATGAAATTGATGAGCCGTAAGCATTTATTTACACTATTAACAGCTTTGAAGTGGTGAACTATTAGGTTTTAAAGTAAATAAGAGAATGTGTAGAAACAGCTCGAACTCCACCGAAACATGATATTTTTCTACCTACGGCTAAATATAAATTATTATTAGATGAAATTGATGAGCCGTAAGCATTTATTTACACTATTAACAGCTTTGAAGTAGTGAACTATTAGGTTTTAAAGTAAATAAGAAAATGTTGGGAAACAGTTCGAACTCGATTTTACTTTATAATATAAATTATTTACAATTTCTTCAAAGGCTTTACCGTTTACCTATTTTTACCCAGAGGCGTTAATATATACTAGCTGAATCTGTGGAAATTCCACGAGTATTGACAAATAGGATTATCCGTTTTCTTCCTTTTCTAAATATTTTATTTATTAGAAACCGTACTTCAATTTTCAAGTGTATCTGTCTGTCTGGCTGGCTGGCTAGCTATGTATCACGCGTACAGACCACACCAATAGACCTAGATGGCTAAAAAATCCCTAAATAGTTTTTTACAGTTTGCGATGTAAATTTATGCTAAACTGATACCTTTGATTCATTGATCGCCTCCTTTTCCGATTTTTTAATGGACTGAGAGATATTTTTTCATACATTTATGAAGAATTGATTAGATTTTGGGACGGATCCAGGAATATTTTACAACTGCAAACAGTGGTATGCGCTCTCTGTGTTCTTTCTAGTTTCCCGTGTGTTTACTGTCTGGAAATACAATATTCGTATTTGTATCTTCAATCAGCCTCGTCATATTTCATATCACGTCTGACCAACTTCAAAAGAAATGAGAATTATCGCCAAATTGAATCAGTATTCAAAAAGTTTTGTTTATCTTCCAAAAACTAACGTCATCTTGACGCATAGAGAACAACTCATAAATCAGTTAAAACTCTTCCTTTTGTAGGTGTAGATAGTTACGAAACGTCTGGCACAAGGCTTGGACCTGTATGTATGTGTGTATGTGAATTTCTTTCAGTATGTATATATATAATGATATTTCTTTATTGATCCACAACGAGTTGTACAACTGGTTTCACTCTCTGGATTATTCAGGTGGATGGAATATTAAATAAAAGTTACAATTTATACTAAAATACTTTTCCCTATCCTTTAATTTGTTGATTTTCTTGTCCATTCATCTGTTGGTGGGTGGGTATTCTTCCGAGGGCGTTCTTTTTTCCGCTCTGCGCCATTATAGGGACATGAAATGATAAGGTGGCAAGAAGTGGCAAGTGAGACGGCGGGATAGGGTAATAGTAGTCTGGCCAATGTAACGATTCGATTGTGGATGG
>VCCN01003952.1:1752862-1769217 GCA_006491835.1 Architeuthis dux
TGTTCTGTCAGAATAACCTTCTTCTCTTGGCTGAACTGCCGTTAGTTACATGGATCCAACTGCCTTGCTATTTACCTATAGCTGGGGGGGGGTCATGCCTTTCCCAGGGGAATTAGAGCGAGATGAACGCAAGCAGTCCTAATCGAAACTCGAACTCGGACCGCTGATTCTGTTTTTCGTGCCGATAACCGCCACAGTTACATGAATTGACAAAGAAAATGTTTACCTAGAAAAGACAAGCCTGGCTGCTTCGGGGTCAAACTCGACTCCTACTTCTATTCCGCCTGAAGATGATTACTGCAACTTTGTATTGTATATATAATAAATACATTCGAAAACATATAAGACGTGTCAGTTTAGCTCAGTCGGTAAGATACCCGGCTGTTAATCACTTGGTCGTGATTTCAAATCTCATTAGGGGAATGTTAATTTTATATATCGGATATTACCAGGTATTATTTATGACCAAACTCTACAGCATTGAAACTCTATTGCCAAAAATATGAATAGGTTGCCGTCCAAAGATGAGTACAACACTACGAAAAAATATGTTTGGCAACAGAATTTCAATGCTGTAGTGTTTGGTCATAAATAACACCTGATAATATCTGTTTTCATTTTGTAATGTTCCACTAGAAATAATAAAATCCTGCTATATTTGGTTTAGAAGACAACTTTCTATTAAAAAGTGGTAGGGGTGTACTTATTTATGGGCGATACTCTATATTCTGGTAGGATTATGCTCAGGGTATATGGTAGGGGCATTTTTACTTATGGATGTCTTGGTCGTTTCCATGGAAACCGAAAGCAATACAATTGCCGAAAAATGCCAAATATATTGTAAATATGACCGTATCAAAGATGACGTTGTAATAAATTGTAACAATTATGTCTCAGAATCATGTAACAGTGATTCTAATGAATACAAATAAAACAATGATTTCCCACGCTTCAAACGCGTCATCAGAGTCAAGAATGGCCTGCAATGCCTCCTGGGCATTTACAAGTTTCTGCCTGGTTGTCATGGTATAGAGATTCAATCATATCGCTAATTTCAAAGCACAGCACTGCTACACAGAAACCACCATGATTCAATAGCGTATACCTCTCTATAGCCGATGGGTATTATTGGATACGGTTGTAAACAAATGCACGTGTTTGGCCGACCAGTTCCGGCCGGTCCGTCTGGAAAAGGTTAATCCAATTGGTTTTTCTTTGAATTGGGAGATGAGAACCAGTTACAAATGTCGAATTCAAGCAGAAAATCGTTATACATATCTAGGATGTTCATTCATTGAGTTGTGTATACGACGTTTTCTAAATTTGATTAATTTGCTCTGAAAAGACGATTTTATCAATAAATCAAACTCATAATTACCCTCAACCAAAACGTCAACATTTTCTTCAGTTCAGGTTTCTTCAGTTCTTAAGTAATTCTGGCTGGCTGGCTATGTATGTGTCGCGCGTATAGGCCGCACCAATGGAGCTAGAGAAAAACCCTCCTCCAAATGTTTTTTTTTATTGGGAGGTTCAATTTACAATGTAAGTTTTTGCCAAATTTCTCCCTTAGTTTATGTTCGGGTTCACGCTTGTTTTTCGAAATTTCGGACCACTGCCTAACAAAAGGCGAGAGAAGTAATCTCTAGAAGATGCAGGAGAGACACACAATGCATAAGAGAGAGAAAAGTTCCTAAAAACTTATGTCTAGGAATAACAATCCTACTCCACAAGAAAGGAGATAAGCACGACCTTGGCAACTACCGCCCTATTACACTATTGCCTAACATATATAAACTATTCACAAAAATACTCACAAACAGATTAACAGGCACTTTAGATGAAAATCAAGCACGCGAGCAGGCAGGCTTCAGAAGCGGCTACTCAACAATAGATCACCTACATGCAATAAATCAACTAATCGAAACGTCCTTAGAATACAACAAACCACTCCAACATTTACTCCCTATAATGTCTAGAAAAACGTTTTTTTGTTTTTTTGAAAATCCCTCCTCCAAATATTTTTTTTTTATTGGGAGTTCAATTTACAATGTAAGTTTTTGTTAAATTGCACCCTTAGTTTGTGTTCGGCAACGTTCCCGCTTGTTTTTCGAAATTTTGGACAACTGCCTAACAAAAGGCGAGAAGTAGCCTATTCATCGATCACCCACTTTTTCCAATTTTTTAATTGATCACCCCCAGCAGGGCACGCTGCTAAAAGACGTCGGTCACGTGACGGTTTCTATTGAGATACTAACCAGACCTGTTTACGTTTTTGATTTCTCTTATTTCGTAGGGAGGTGCAGCTGGCCCAGTGGTTAACAACAGTTTGCATCCACTTCGAACTAATGCCACTCGGAAAGGCATGAATCCACATCTCCAGCTATGGGTAAATAGTAGGGCAGTTGGAGCTCTTCAGTCTTGTAATGCAGTTCATCTTGGGCGTCGGGCTAGCACCCCAGTCCCGTAAAACCCATCATTGATACAAACAACGATTGGGTCTTCCTGGATCACTCGAGAAATGGAGGCAAAACCAATGCTTCATGTGTCACAGGAGGTACTGAGTCTGTGTCTGATTTGGGGTTATTTCGTAGGATTAACTAGGATTAACTCTATCGATTATCTGCTGAATAGGATTAAAAATCAATGCTTTCTCACTTTGCCTAATTAAAATCTAACTTTCTCACTTTGCCCAATTAAAATCAAACTTTCTCACTTTGCCTAATTAAAATTCAATTTTCTCACTTTGCCCAATTAAAATCAAACTTTCTCACTTTGCCTAATTAAAATGAAACTTTCTCACTTTGCCCAATTAAAACCAAACTTTCTCCCTTTGCCTAATTAAAATTCAATTTTCTCACTTTGCCCAATTAAAATCCAATTTTCTCACTTTGCCCAATTAAAATCAAACTTTCTCACTTTGCCTAATTAAAAATCAAACTTTCTAACTTTGCCCAATTAATACCAAACTTTTTCACTTTGCCTAATTAAAATTCAATTTTTTCACTTTATCTAAGTAAAATTAAATTTTCACACTTTGCCTAATTAAAATCAAACTTTCTCACTTTTCTCAATTAAAATCAAACTTTCTCACTTTGCCTAATTAAAATGAAATTTTCTCACTTTGCCCAATTAAAATCAAACTTGGATCAATTAATCCTGGAAGTTTCCGAGAAGAAATTGCACGCCACCTGGTGTCATTTCTTTTTCAGACGATAAAAAAGGGGCAGATAATCAGTTAATGAACATACCGGCGCACGCATGCGCACACCGAATCAAGAAAAAAATAATCCATTTTGATTTATTAAACACATTGTTATCTGTTTAGTTCATCAAATCAAATGCGCTGAGATGTTTCTAATTAAATGCAAAACACTTAGGAACCTGGAATTTAAGTGATAAGTGCTCAACGCACCATTATCACTTATTGTGCGCGGCCACTCAATTATGCTTGGCACATTTTTTTAACGTTTAGGGTTCGAACGAAAATCTCAGTGCAAAACGTGTTCACATTTGCATAGATTCAGAATGTGTATACACACACACTATCCTCATGGCTTAATTATTAAGAAGGCAATTCTGTTCGGTTACTTTGGATCAATAATCATATATCTATAATAAGAGCTGTGTCTGTAACATTTATAGTATCAGAAGCAGGCATCAGACGAGCCTGGTGTCGCCAGGCAACATCAGCCGACATCAGCAGTCAGCAGCAGCAGCTTGGGCGAGCGACGAGTGTAGGAAGTTAGAGCCCTGTCTGTCACACTTATGTTGATTTAAGAGGCCTTTCGCACTTCACCTAAAAACGCGGTCTGGGGGGTTATTCCGCACACAGGCCCCGCTGTCTATGGTCTTACTGTGGAAAACCCTTCCAAAAAAATCTTCGTTCGCGAAGCCAAGCTACCTATTTTAAAATATGTAACTGAAACGATAGGAATGCGTACACGTCATCATGTTGAAGAGGGAGAGACAAAACTAACAAGAAATGTCGTCCACGAAGAAATAATTAGCTAATATGTAAGTAAGTAGCATAATACCTACATATTGATTGTTTGTTGTGTGGATGTAAGGGAATCCGACAGAATGGTAGATATGATTAGACAATGTGGAAAAGAAAGATTGAGTAAAGATACACCAACGACCTGGATATTTCCAACCCTTAACTAAGATCATTCTCAAACAGCACAAAATCACAATCATAGATAATCACCTACACACACAAGGGATCGGATAGATTACAGGTTATATCACACACATACCCCACACACATACACTCACACACTTTTATCCACATACAAATATACATCCACCCACATACGCATATAAGCACATACATACCCTGCTACATGCACACACACACACACATACTTTTAGCCACATACATACACCCACCCACATACGCACATAAGCATATACATGCCACACACACACACTACTATACCATACACTTATACACCCACCCACACAGCATATAAACCTATAGAACACCCGCCATAGACACAGACACTTATCCTCATCCCATCTAGACAACACCATCAAGAGCCATAAATCACACCCATTTAAAAATCCAGAAAAGATAGCCACTATCTAAACACTCCACTCCCTACCGCCACCCACTTCAAAACCCATACACTGACCCTTTCTAAAAAGTAACTCCCCACTTAACAAACCAGGTCACCTGAACATACAAAACACATCTAATTTCATTTACACTACACAACATGGATCATCGCACGACTCTGCTATGTTCAAATATCTTCTGATGCCGTTGTTCACAACGACGAAATGCCTAAATATTTATCTTCATGATAATAAACATGTTTGAGACGTAACACGCTTTTCTCAATCTTTCTTTTCCACATTGTCTAATCATATCTACCATATATATTGATTAAAGACAATGATCATGCGAAGTAACATTGTTGATGGGTTAGGGTTAAACTCTTCTTAAATTGCCCTTAAACAATATATCAGTTTGGGCGATTTTTCACCTGATATAACATACATTTTTATTTGTACACCTATGATAACCGTCAGCGAAGCGACGGGTCATGGACTAGTAATAATGATGAAGACCGTATTTTCCGATGCGTTTGTGGTGATTGTTACCTTTTCCGCGTTAAATGTTAAAAAAAACATGGACGACGTATTTTTTAGAGGCGAAAAACCCATCGCGAAAATGACAAGTTTGCTGCTTTCACTTGTTCCATAATCGAATTATATCAGAGGTTTTCAAGTGTGAGCTGCCGTTAGCTCCCAGGGGCGCCGCGGGACATTCGAAAATGTTAATACACTCATACATCGATGTACACCCGAGCGATTAAAGTCTGATCGCAAATACATTCCTATAAGAGCCTAAAACTCATTAACTAGACGGGAATTTCAGTTGGCTGATGACTTCCGTTAATTTTTATGTTGCCTGCCATCATTCTCTTTATCTATTATTCTTTTTCTTTGTCTTTCACTTTATCCTCTCTTTCAATTCTTTGCTGTCCCTTTGCTGTCGTCCTCCCGTTATGTTGCGTACTGTCAATGACTTTGCAACATAAATATGTTTGGCCTTTTGGGGGCTTTTCATGTATTGTTCGGCTTCACAGCCAGGTTTTAATTCGGAAACCTTGCCATGGACTAAACAAGGGTGTAGGGGTACAGGGGAAACCGTGTGGGAAAGTGGGAAATTAAAAACATCAATGGTAGTAGAAAAATATAATTGTAGCCAGTCTGTGGCGGGCACACTCAAAAGGTTCTGTTGAGTAACATAAGGAAACAATTTTTGTCTTCATATGATGTATCCCAAAATCTTTGTTAAATAGAAAAAAAATGTTTCGTCAATTTCATTTACACTCACGTTATGAAACAAGCAACGAAATGTTCTTGCGTGAATCCCATAGAAAAGTCACGTGTCCCGTGTTCCGATCAACCCATCTAACTGGCACATCTAGTCTTGAGCTTCACAATTTCAACACTAGTTTGCGCTCTTTCTATAGACAAGGTTTACATTCTGGATTGTTCTAAATTGTGTTCAACATTAACTGCAGATTCCTCGCGGCCCCATTAAAGATTAAATCTACTGAATGGTATATTAAGTTAGAGTAAGTGTTTTGAAAAAATAATAAGTTTCATAAATACGCGTAATTTTATTATGAATTGATTAAGTTTATTTAAATTAAGTATTTTTTAGGTTGTAGTCTTTCGTATGATACAACAGAAATCAGAGGCTGGGATGGGAAGAGACGTAAATATTGTAAATATGACAATAGTTATTTGGACTTGGGATTCACTTCCACAGATATCAACAATGAAGAGAGACCACAGTGTCTATTGTGTTTGAAAGTTTTGCCACCAGAGTGAATGCTTACAAGTAAATTAAAACGCCACTTAGAAGCAAATCGTCGCAACATGGTTGGTAAACCTCGTGACTATTTTAGCAGAAGGTTACAAGATTTACAACAACAGAAAAGTACTTTTTCTAAGCATGCGTCAATGCCAAGAAATGCTTCCCTAGCATCCTATAAGGTGACATACAGAGTTGCAAAAGCTAAAAAGCCTCATTCTATAGCAGAAGATCTGATTCTATCAGCTACTGTAGATATGGTTAATATTATGATTAGTGAATCTGCAGGGAAACTACTTTCTAAGTTGCCTTTATCAAATAACCTGAATGAGGACCTGAATGAACAATTGATTGAAAAAATGATAGGGAAAGAATTCGGGTTGCAGCTGGACGAGGCCACTGACAGTAATAAGGATGCCAATCTCATCTGTTATGTACGATTCGTTGAAGCTGATAAAATTATAGAAGATCTTCTATTTTGCACGTACTTTTTGCAAGTATAACTGCAGGTACAATGGCTCAAGATTTGTTCGAGATACTAGACACATTTATCAATGAAAATAATCTTGTGCGTTGGTATCTGTACAGATGGTGGTCGTTCTGTATCCGGATCTTATGGTGGATGATAGACACTTATTCGAAGAAAAGCTCTTGATGCACTGATGGCCCATTGTATCACTCACATGGAAGCACTTGCTCCTATAATGTCGAACAGTAAAGGCACGATTTTTGAAAGATTTATGCGAAAATATGGGAGCCGACCACACATCTGTTATAAGTGCGCTGGTATCTGTACAGATGGTGGTCGTTCTGTGTCCGGGGCTTACGGAGGGTGGCAAGCACTCATTCGAAGCAAAGCTCCTGGTGAAAAAAACTGAGATCAGAGAAAATATCAGAATTTGTGAAGAAGAGAATGCCAGACAAACCACAAACAACGCGGATATGTTTTGAATTTAACGCGGAAAAGGTAACAATCGCCGTGTTTGCTATAAATCCCGAAACAATCGAACATTGAAGAGTGTAACAGATGGCCAGAAAGAGATGAAGTCAGGAAGAGTAGAAAACTGTTACTCTAATACTCGGTTACAGCAGTAGGAGTTAAAATTTAAACTTTACTTCGAAGCGTTAAGCCATCGGCACCGGGTGGCCTAACGCACAGAAAATAGAATCGGTGAACCAATTTCAAACTCCGTCTGTGACATGGTTGGCCTTCACTTCGCAGTAGTGCCCTTGGGAAAGGCGTGAATCCCCCCAACACAGAGGAATGAGCTCTTCAGCCTTGGTTGGCTTCCAGTCTAGAAGACGAACAACTCTGATTCCAAACTGGGAAAGTTCAGCGTCGTGAGGGGCTGCGGTTAACGGGACTCTGGTGAAGCCTCGACGGGCCTAGCAAGCCGGGTGTAGATTATAATAAGTTGTTGAAGTAAAATAAAGGAGAATAAAAACGGACGGACGGAATAACACGACCGTCGTCTCCACCCCACTCACCGCCCCTACGACATCTCGAGTACAACATCTTTTTGCATAACTTCTTGAATGTGTATTTCATATGACTTTCAATTCATTAAAACTGTATTTTATTTAATAAGCTTTGCTTCGTCTGTGAAGAGCCTTGATAAGGGGTGCCTAGTGAAGATCGAACTCGCTACTGAAATCGTACGACAACAATAGCTTGTTATCCATCGCTCTCAAACAGATGGGGTGCGGGTCGCTATGTTCTTGTCATTTTTGGAATTCCCATTAAGAGGACATCCACCCTTTGGGAATTGAGTACTGACATATTAGAAACTGTCAACCAAAACTGTCACCAAAACTGTCAACGTACAGGCCGCGCCAATGGAGCTAGTGGGCTTTAAACATTTACTCCTTGTTATGTCTAGAAAAACATTTCCCCCTCTAAATAGGTTTTTAGTGGGGGTTCAATTTGCGATGTAAGTTTTTGCTAAATTGATCACTAATTTGTGTCCAGCTGCATTCACGCTTGTATTTTGAAAATGATCACTGGCCAACAAAAGGCGTGAGAAATAGCTTATTCATTGATCACCTCTTTTTTCCAATTTGTTAATTGATCACCCCCAACATGGCATACTGTCAAAAGACATTGGCCACATGACGGTTTCTATTGAATGACTAACCTGTTTTTGAAAATTCAGACTTTTTTTAGTGATCATTGCCCAACAAATTGGAAGAGAAGAAACTTGTTCATTGATCACCCCTTTTTCCAATTTGTCAATTGACGTTGATCACTTGACAGTTTCTATTGTGTAACTAACCAGATTAGATGATTTTAAATTCCGTAGAAATGTAAGAAATCAATTCATTTCACATCTGGCCATTCATTTAGATTCAACTTTAGTCTTACTTATTGAAGATCCCCCCTCTAAATAGGTTTTTAGTGGAGGGTTCAATTTGCAATGTAAGTTTATGTTAAATTGATCAGTTAGTTTGTGTCATGTTTGCTTTGAAAATTCAGACTGTTTTTAGTGATCACTGGCCAACAAAAGGCGTGAGAAATAACTTATTTTATTCAGTTTTTAAGTGATTCTGGCTGGCTATGTATGTATCGCGCGTACAGGCCGCACCAATGGAGCTAGAAGGTTGAAATTTTAAACATTTACTGTTTATTATGTCTAGAAAAACCCCTATATATTCTTTTTGTTGTGGGGTTCAATTTACAATGTAAGTTTTTGCTTAATTGCTCCCTTAGTTTGTGTCCGACAGCGTTCTCGCTTGTTTTTCGAAATTTCGGATCACTGCCTAACAAAAGGCGAGAGAAGTGACCTATTCATTGATCACCCCCTTTTTGCCAATTTTTTAATTGATCACCACCAACACGGCATTCTGCCAAAAGACATTGGTCAAATGATGGTTTCTATTGAGTGACTAACCAGACCTGAAATTCAAGGACCCAGAGTATCCAAGTATTTCAGTTACCTATCTCCAGTGTTACCAATTTAGATATTTTATATCTAGATTTAGATGTATAATTTTAGATAAAAGATCTCTAATCTGTAATTTTCAATGTATTTTTATTACCTTTCTCGAGAACCGCTGATCTAAACAACATCAAACTCAACACTGTAATGCCTGGCGTGCTGACTAATATATATGGTGAATATCAACTTCGTACAACGTCCAGTTGTTGAGTTATCGCAGTGTATTAGATCTCTCGAGAACCACTGATCCAAACAACTTCAAGCTCAACACCACAATGCCTGGCGTGCTGACTAATATATCTGGTTAATATCAACTTCGTACAATGACCAGTTGTCAAGTTATTGCTGTGCATTAGATTTCTCGAGACCCATAGATCCAAACAACTTCAAACTTGACACTGCAATGTGCTGGTGTTCTGACTAATATATCTGGTGAATATCAACTTCGTACAATGTCCAATTGTCGAGTAATCACTGTGCATTAGTTTTCTCGAGTCCCATTGATCCAAACAACTTCAAACTCAACACTACAATGCCTGGCGTGCTGACTAATATATATGTTTAATAATATCAACTTCGTACAATGTCCAGTTGTCGAGCTATATTGGTGCATACACACCCACACACCCACAGAAATTTCTTTAATTATAGTTAGATTCTCCCAACTTCGTGTGTTAACGTCCGTGCCAAATGGTCGTTAATTCGAACATAAACACCGGGGAAATATTGTGAACTCATTGATAGCAGCGCCGCGTCCTCACGAGATCGTAATTCTGCAGCTGACAAAATCCATTAATGACCATCGTAATTGAACCGAAGGCGACAGAAAGAGACCGACATTCACAGTCGATTAGTGGCGAAATATTAATCCTTTTCTCATTAACCAATAAATTAATTAGGATTAATTAGCCTGCCTTTCCTGTCTTAATGGCAGATACATAGTTTCCTGCCACATATAAACCAAGGGAAATTATGAATCACCGCCACCCATATATGCGGTGTTGGGGGTGATCAATTAAAAGGATGGGCTGTGATCACTAGAAAAAGGTCTGAATTTTCAAAAACAAGCGGGCACTCTCATTATTGACATTTGGCCTTTGCGCAACGAACTTTACTGGCAACAAAATTAAAACGCTAACTAGAGTTCCAAGGGGAATTATGAATCACATTGCATATTGAATGCCCATCTAAAAAAAAAGAAATTTTCCTACTCATTGAGAAGAATGTGTGTGCAAAATTTCAAGTTTCTACTATGTCCGGATACATAGATAGATACAGAGATACATATAAATGTCAGAACACATGAATAACCTAAACCCAGCACTAAACCAGTGTTGTGGGTAGCGGTGATTAATATACAGGTGACATTACTTGCAAAACACACTGAGCAAAGGTAAAGTGATTGACTGTGATTAGCTAAATTCTATTTACAGTTCAATTAAATGTTTTGAATATTCGGAGAATATTATTATGGAGACTTTATCTCGGAAATTCCTGGTTGAGACAATGTTATATTTGTTGTCTTCCTGGTTACCTATATAATATCGGTGTAATCCTGACTGGCCGATCTTTGTATGTGTGTCCATGTGGCCTCCGTCCGCACAAAGTAACAAGTAACTTCTGGTTATTTGAACCGTAATTCCAGTTTACTATGGGTTGTTCACAAATTGGCTTCACTCCTCTTCTCTCAGAACGAGGCTCTTTCACATTGCAACCTTGCACACAAGTGAGACTTGAAGCTCAAAGCAAGACTCGACACTCTACCGAATAAGAAGTGGTAGGAGATGACGCCACAATAGTGGTGAGATTACCCAACAGAATAAATTGCAGCCTTTTTAAGAATGTATACATCGCAATGGTGTGTCTATTCATTTAAGTAAGATGACCCATTATTTCCATATGATTAGCTAAGCTTATCTAAGTTTTGGTATAAGGCCACGGTTATGGAGCGTCCAATGAAGATCAAACTCACTACTTAGATGTAAAGATCCGCAAGACCTGCTTGCGAACCATTAAACCACAGCCAGGCGCTCGCCATTCGGGAAATATAAAGTAGGTAAATCGCCCGTCTCTTAACCACATAAGAACCCAGACCCATTTCTACTTGAAGGAACATTATGTGGGATTCTGGGTAAGCAAATTGACACACAGTAACGTGACTGCACCAGGATGTTCATTAGATATCACTTAGTATACATCATGAGTTAAAATCAAGGATAAAATATAATAGTATATAAGGGACTGTGCAGATCAATTAAATTGTATATGACACCGGTATCACAGTGGGTTCTTATTGGTTAAGTGACAACTCCCATTGGAGTATAAACGTGCTACTTTCCTTTACATGTGTCAGCTTAGTGATCCTTGCAAGTTTTCAAGTCTGGTCGAGACCAGGACTTTATTTTTACACGTTTTTTATGACCAACCACTTGGCAGGATGCAAGTCATCCAAAGGGATACTTCCACTGGAATCAAACAGCTTAGAATGTACCCAATTAGATGCTGAGTGCACAGGGAACTAATGTTCTAATGGAGAGTGGTCTACGCTCTTCTCTCATATCGGGAATCGAACTCGGGACTTTCTGCGTGTGAAGCAGACATTGCACTATGTGATCGGGAAATAAAGGCGTAGAAAGATGTTCTGGGAAGGTGCCAACCCCGATATTTAAAACCTCTCCTAAGTACATTGATCTCACTTATTGATCTCACTTATTGATCACAAGTATTGATCTAATTTTAATTGAATAAAATACAGTTTTAAATGGTCAAGTTTTCTGCTTTCACTTGCAAAAGAAATCTTTGAAAAATAAATTCGCAGATAAGGTTAAATAAAGTGGGGGGAAAAAATGATCAAGATTTCAAAATTTGTGAAGAATAAATGCCGTTCTGACAAACATTATAATGCAGCGAAATCTAACGCGAAAGCGTCTTGAATTTAACGCGGAAAAGGTAACAATCGCTGAAAGATGTTCTGGGAAGGTGCCAACACCCGATATTGCAAACCTCTCCTAAATACATTGATCTCACTCATTGATCTCATTTATTGATCCAATGTTCTGATCGGTCGTTTCTAATTTTTATCTCGTTCATCGAAATTAATGTCAAAGCAAAAAGCCGTGTTTCGCCATGTTTTTTTCCGCTTGGTTTCCTGATTTTTGTCAGAATGTCGATTGAAACAACATTTTCTCACTAATATCAATTACTTAAAAGACTCTAATTGCTTCACCGACAAGAGTACAATTAATCACTTAAGGAGTCTGCAAGCTTTTAATGAGATTGCTTTCGGAAACTATTGATGAAAATCGATTCCCAACAGAGATTGAACTGTATTAATAATTCAGACACAAATGTTCATTTGGCAATGGCGAATTTAATACACTGGAATCCAATCTGTAAAGAGAAAGATGGGCAATTTATTAACACGGCAGCCGATTTAGTCGAATGACCGCAGCCGAAGACACAACAGACGATGCAGCATATTTTGTGCTTTCAAATTGATAGTAGGCCCAATAGTTAAGACTTTAGAATATTAAAGTGATAAATGGTTTCCTTGTAGGTCTAGAGATGATTACCATATCGTAGCCTTTAATTAAGAAAGAAAGGACATTGAGCTTAAGACTTTAAAATTACACCTCCTGGTTACACTCATCGTCGTCATCATCAAGATTAGGCTTTTAGCGTCCGTCGTTGGACATAGACCTTCTCCAAGATTCGCTAGAGATCTCGGCCGTGGCGTTGCGGAGCCAATGCTTTCTGAGTCTTGTTCGTCACGCCATCTTATTTTTTATTTTTTTTGAAGGCCACTGTTTCGCATATGATCTCTGGGGATCCACGTTATGAGTCGTGATGTCCAGCGGTTGTCTGACATTCTTGTAACCTGACCAGCCCATTGCCATTTGAGATTTTTAATGGATTTTATGATATCTCTGACCCCTGTTTGTTTTCCAATATAATGTCTTGTGATCACTTCATATTATGTTGAGCATGATCCTCTCCTGTGCACGATGCATGGTTCTCAGTTTGAGGGCCACTCTTTATCATGGGCGTCGCGGAGCCAATACTTTCTGAACTTGTCTAACTCGTCATGTTATCTTTTCTTTGCCAGCCACAGTTTCGCATATGATCTCTGGGGATCCACGTTCTGTTTTGATGTCTAGCGGTTGTCTGACATTCTTGCAACATGGCCTGCCCATTGCCATTTGAGTTTTCTTATGGATTCTATGATATTTCTGATTCCTGTTTTTTCTCTAATATATTGTGATGTCTTGTGATCTCTCCATGTGATGTCTTACCATGATTCTATCTTGTGCACGTTGCATGGTTCTCAGTTTGAGGGTCAATCGGTTCAGTGGAAGAGGCAGACAAGCAACATTAGGTCCAAGGCTCAAAGTTTCCACCTGTGTGTCCAAGTGGATAAAAGCGTTTCTTAAGTGCATCTAGTAACCTGTCTGGAGGTCGTGATTTCAATCCCTGAGCCGGGTTGTACAACAAAACCGCATTCACTGAAAGAAGCAGACAAGCGACATCGCAACGACGAATTAACTAATGAGAGATATCCTCTGGCATGGACAGTGGAATGAGAACAAGCTATCCCCTTTGATTGAATAAAGGATTCAGTTTGGAATTCCCAGGAGATTACCAACTATGAGAGACCCCTGAAGAAGATAAGAAACAACCAAGATGAGGGCACTAGACCGAGTCGATCGGTATATAATAATTAAAATATACATTTAAAATCTTTTAGCCTTCCGGACATAAACGAATATGTGTTCGTTTCGTTTTAAAAAAAGGACATTGCCTTTTCGTGGTATATGTGTTACAGCGAAATTGTCAACAGTCAAGATAAGGTTATTAATCTCTCGCTAGTTCTCGGATAGATTTACACAATTTACAGTAAAGCTGATATATTGAGATGCATATGTTACGCCGAATTGGTGGAATTGCCTAATTAATGAATGAAACTACGTGTAGCGGCCATTTTGATAAAAAATAGTAGTAAATACGAAAATAGGGATCTGAGCATCGGTCTGATTTTATCACCACGGTAAAACCAGCCTGGGCCATATGAAATACGAAATTAAATATAGTTTCCCCCTTTTCCGTGACGTCTGCACTATTATAAAAACTCCATGTAACCTTGTCTCAGTGCTTACTTGCCCGTGCCAACTTTTCTAGGCACGTAAAACACCTTGCCCCATCGTTTAATAATGTAGTCACCATAGGTTTTTAGTGTGGGTTTCAATTTGCAACGTAAGTTTATGCCAAATTGGTCCCTTAGTTTGTTTCTGGCAGCATTCAAGTTTATCTTTTTTTTAATTCAAACTTTTTTTATTGATCACTGCCCAACAAAAGGTGAGAGAAGTGGCTTATTCATTGATCACCCCTTTTTTCCAATTTTTTAATTGATCACCCCCAACACTGGTGAATTAACTTTCTATAACATAGTGGTAGGATGTGCTTATTTATGGGCGATACTGTATCAGTGTTTCCTGTAAACTGTGTAAATCTACCCGAGAATAGAACTACCCCGAGATTAATAACGTTATCTTGGAACGGATTTTCATTGGCTGTTGGCAGGATTTAAGTGGAGTAAAGTCTGATCTTTTTCCTCGGAGGTCGATGTTATTTATCGTATTCGGCGGCGTATAAAAATACCCCTTTTCCAAACAAGAAAACAGCTCAAACCTTCGTTATCCATCCCCCACATTGGCCAGAAAGAGGAGTTAAAAAAGAACTGGCTGATAAACGAGAGGAAATCGGGGGAAAGCGTTTCTTCTTTTCAACATTCCCATCTGAAGTCATTCCGTTTTTAGTTAGTGTATGCTATTGGCAGATGTTTGTGCTCTCTGAATACGTTCAAGTTGCGTTTCTTGTCCTCTTCATTCTGTGATTCATTAACCCCAGTAACAGTGAAAAAATCAAACAAAAAACTGCCCCATCGAACACTCTTTGTAGATTGAAGTCCACCTTTGATATATCGAATGAATCGCCATTACATTTGCAAATTGAGCCATAAATGGACCTTTTCAAAGTAACTGAGAGTCCACAGGTATTCCAGCTGATCGGATCGATTTACACCTAACTCTTTTATTGCAGAATGAGTTCAGAAACAAATACAATCCATTTTCGTTCTTTTTTATTTATTTAAATAGTTCTTCGGACGATTGAACTCCTTCTTGTTGTCTGTGTTGTTAAAACGACGTTTCGGCCGATCCATTCTACGGACTTACTGTCTATAGTTTTGAGTAAGGTCATTAACATTCAAATAGTTATTCGGACGATTGAACTCCTTGTTATCTGTGTTGTTAACACGACGTTACCACCTTTCAAATTAAAAAAAAGACTTCTGTTTACCTCATCACATTCGGATTTTACACTTGAAGAAGGCCGAAGAATAGATTGGTCGAAACGTCGAGTTAACGACACAAACAACAAGAATGGGTTCAATCGACCGAATAACTATTTGAATATTAATGAACCCTTCTCAAAACTATAGAAAATACCTCAATTTATTTGTTTCGAATTAGTAAAGGGCTGTAGCCAAATAGTAAGGGGGCAAAGAGATGGATTCATGACTTTCCCAACCGTATTAGAGTGAAGTGAATACATCGGATCGCAGATTTCCATTGTTTATGCCGTTAACCGTTTTACCACTCACACCTCTTCATCAACCCCGGTAACTGGTACTTAAAAAGAAAAACAAGAACAAAAACGCAGCGTCGCCCCCATCGAACACTCTTCACTTTGAACTATCGAACGCGGAGTCATTACATTTGCGGGTTGAGCCACAAATGGTAGATTTTCAAAGGTTTTTCATTTGATGGTGAGCTTTAATTGGATCGCTATTTACATACACGCGGCACTTCAAGGAAAGAAAAGAATCATTTTTGGATATCGTCAGTACATGTTCCCCCCACACACCCATTAAATGACCCGTACCCGACAACGACACCTCCCTCCCTACACACACACACCGATTAAATGACCCAAAGCCACACATTTGGTCGCTTTTCATCTAGGAAGGCAAACACCAACGACGGTTTTTAAAAATATTTTCCCGGTGTATCAGTACAAACATATCTATCTAT
>VCCN01003952.1:1843344-1855094 GCA_006491835.1 Architeuthis dux
TGCATAGTGATTACTCGAGGAGTGGACAATAGTACGAAGTTGAAATTCGCCGGGTATATTAGTCTGCATACCAGGCATTGCAGTGTGGAGTTTGAGGCGTTTTGGATCAGCGGTTCCCGAGAGATCTAATGCATGGCATTGTCCGAAGTTGTAATACGCCAGGTATATTAGTCAGCATACAAGGCAGTGCAGTGTCAAGTTTGAAGTTTTTGTGCGTTCTCGAGAAATCTAATACAAATAAATAAAACATTACAGATTATAGATCTTTTATCTATAAGTATAGATAAATATCTAATTTGGCAACATTGAAAAGAAGTAACCGAAATACTTCGAAGTCGTAGTTTCGTACTACGGACGGAAAAGTCTTTTACATGACTGTTATTGCAGGCTGTACCACACCATATAATCCGGCCCCTTCCAAACATGCACCTTTGGAACGGGCACTGCCCTAGTATATAAAATATACGAATACACATAGCATTTTATAGACGCGGATAATAGAGATTTGCAATGCAGTGCGCAAGTGGTTCTCCTACATTGAGTCTTGCAGGTGCAAGTAAGAAGCTCTACTCATGTCTGTGGAATAGCTGCTTGGCTCAACAGTGTGGGGATGTAACTGTTCAGAGTCATTCAGTTCCCATCCACTTTCTAGAACTGAAGGCAGTTCAGGTTTTGATTCGATGGACCTGCACCATATGATAGCCTGGTAGTTAGCCCGCAGCATATGTTGCACTAAGGCACCATGTGTTGGTGGTAGAACCTCTGGAGATTTCTGTCTAAACAGGCAAGCACGAGTGGCATCAAGTCTGATGATGGCATATACAGCTTTACAACAGATCTTTCAACATCTGACATTGTGTCCTCTGACAGGATGCCATGCTCTAATCCTGCCAGAAGTGAAGGACTTTGCAAGAAGATCTCCCATGCAGACTTACCATGCCCAGCAAACTGATTTGTTCTGTCGCACCACGTCAACGAGTGGAAAGCAGGCAAATTACTGAACACATCTTGTGCTAGTGTCCGGCATACTGAATGCACATGTATTTGTTCTTGTCCCTGCACACATCCACACTTACTGTGCTGAAATAATCTAATAGAAGTAAATGGGCAGGACTAGAACATATATATGCCTGCAACGTACCAGAAGTCTATTGAAGCCAGATCATACTCCATCGAGTGCATGTGGAATGAATCAGGTGTCGACTTCCTCTTGGTTTGATTTAAGGGATGCGGAAACTTGGCCTGTAAAGGTTTGGTACCGTCTATATCTTGAAAACGACCAGCTGTTGTGATGTTTCTTTCACCATCACATTCTATGGCACTTATGTTAATAATCCCACTTGATAAGAAAGCTGTGAGGTCAGATTTGTTTTCGGGCAGTTGGATGAAAGATTCCCACTGGGTTGGTAGTGGCACTTCAGAACTATCTATCTTTCGCCTGATTTGTCTCCGATGGGATGCACTCCTACGCTTCCTTGTGTCAGATTTTATTGAATCTGATTTGTTGTGATCAAACACTACCGTCGACCCTAGTACAAGTACCATTGACGTGTCTGCAGATTGCGTGACAAAAGACATCAGCTAAGTCTCCAAAGGTTTTAATATTTTTCGGCTTGCCAATACTTTGAACCAAAGCCTTTCCATCTAAAATACAACATGTTTGACCTCTCCAATCTGTAAGGTTCGCTGTGACATGCCCTTCCTCGAGTCTGCACACCAGCGCTGCTTTATCTGTTGGCTCCAGGCTTCCATCTGGAAAAACAATTGAGAGGGGGTAAGAACTTGTCATGGCCAATCTTTCGTCAACTTTCAGCAGCGATCAAAAGCCCTTGGAACAAGTCACGGTCGGCTTTCACACTTGCTTGTTTTGTGCGTTTTGAAGCAGGTTGGTTGGCATACATTGATGCAAATGTTTTGGGATTCTGTTTTGATAGTCGCTCATAGAACAGTGTTCCTCTGTCTTCGTTTGAAATACGCTGAACAACAAATTATTTAGGGATCTTCTGTCCTCAACTTCTTGCACTCAAAATGTCAGTTTTCACTTCTTGGGGAGCAATATCATTCGTCGATATACACACTAGTTTTCACTTCTTGGGGAGCAATATCATTCGTCGATATACACACTAGGTCTTGATCCCAAAGACGTGAAAGCACTCAAACTGGTCAGCTAACAACAGGACATCTTCCTCATCACGCTTGAGCCTGTTCTGTCCTGTCCAATTTGCTCATCCTCTTCCTTCATTCAAAGCATGGATTTTGTGCTCTCTGCCAATCGGATCTAGTGGCTGTATGTCAGTAACCATCTTTCCCTAGCAGAGTCTGTTCTACTTATACCTATAAGGCCACCAGCAACTTTACCAAGTTTGTTGATATGCTCAACAGCCTGATCTATTGATACCTGATTAAAATCTTTCTTGGTTCGCTTGACCACAACGTTTCCTTCAATGAATTCCTTGTAAACCTCAGGAGCTGTTACATCTAGTTGAGACATGTCAATCATGTGTTGTACTATGGCCAGGGTTGCCAGATTAGTTTCCTCAAAATCGAACACGAGTTTTCCAAAAATCGGACAAATCGGACAGAAAAAATGGATGGCTAAAAATAGCTAATAGTGGCTAGAAGTAGCTAGATCATTATCACAATAATTAAAATAAATAGTTAAACGTGGCTAGAACTGATATCCGATATCTAACAACTACAAAAAATATCTAAATTTAGATATAAAATATCAAAGTTGCCAACGCTGAGTGGGACCTTAAATCGGACAATTTTGGATGTCCGATTCCTAAAATTTTTAATCGGATATACAGGGCGAAAAACAGACACGATAACCGAAATCGGACATATCTGGCAACTTTGCCTATGGCCTTCATACAATTCATAGTGATGTAGAAACCTCATAGGCGTAGAACTACACGTTGGCATTCCTCACTGTGGAGCAAAACAAGCTGTTTGGCTTTGCAATACAAACCTTCAAAAGGTTATCACAGTGTACTGTATGTTCAATCTTGTGGCAATGCTTCTGCACCGTTGAATCACTGTCCAGATTGTGTCGTAATCTGTTGCGGGGGCTGGAAGTATTGGTAAATACTCTATAGTTGTCTCAGGTGATTCACCGTGCGTTTTTCTCTGATTGAAACACACATAATGACTCATGTGTGACTCCTTCATTATTCAAACTGTCGTAATCTGTTGCGGGAGCTGGAATTATTGGTCGATACTCTATGGTTGTCTCCGGTGATTCACCTTGTGTTTTTCTGTCGTATTCATTCGAGACATGTTTTTCCAACAGTTTTTAGTAGCGTCAAGTTTGCTCAATAACTTACTAAAAGTATACCACAGTCTGACCACTGGAACGTTGTAATTTTCAAGATGGCGTCCCAAGCTGGTCGCGAAATCCTTAAAATGCCTATTTAGTCGAGTGCATTTATCTTAAAATTTACACCCTTCCAGTGGTCAGACTGTGGTAGACTTTTAGTATGTTATTGAGCACACCTTATACTCTAGAAAACCTTTAGTAAAACCTGTCTCGGGTCAATAATGAAGGAATAATGGGCATTTTAAGCATTTGGTGGCCATGTTGAACGCTATCTTGGAAATTACACTTTTCAGGTGGTCAAATTGTAGTAGACTTTTGATATGTTATTGAGCACACTTGATACTACAAAGAGCCGTTGAAAAACCTGTCATGGGGGAAATAATGAATAAGTAATACGCATTTTAAAGATTTGACGCCATCTTGGAAATTACACCTTTCCAGTGGTCAAACTGTGGTGGACTTTTGATATGCTATAAAGCATACTTGATACTACAAAAATCCGTTGAGAAACCTTTTGTTGCAATCTTTTCTTTTTGGGGGGGAAGGTATTTTCATCAGTGCAGCCAACTAATTTGGCAGTCAACTTGGATGCCATCTTCATAATTATACATTTCCAGTGGTTAGACTGTGGTAGACTTTTGATATGTTATCAAGCAAACGTGTTACTACAAAATACCGTTGGAAAAACTTGTCTAGGGTGAATAATGAACGAGTAATGGACATTTTAAGGATTTGGCGGCCATCTTAAAAGTAACTACTGTCCAGTGGTCAGACTGTGGTAGACTTTTAGTATGTTATTGAGCACACCTGATATCACAAAAAAAACATTAAGAAACGCATTTGTTGGGGGAAAGGTGGGTTTTCTTTTCATAAATGTACTCGACTAGTAGATATTATATAGTATATGGCTAAATGACCCCCTACGTGAACTCTGCGCCCGTGGAGAGTGTGACCTACACCTAAGAAATGATGAGTAGGGTTCGTATAATGATTTTAATATAGTGGTTGCTTTTACTCTCTCGGGTTGAATAAAAATGTAAAATTCTGGTCTCTGCCTCAACACAGTATGTCATCATAACATAAAATTCTATCTTTACTACGCCATCATGTGGTAACCTGCTTAATGATAATATAGATTAGTTGCGTCCTTTTGCGTGACAGACAACAAATAAATAAATACACATGGCGTCTTATTATAGTTAGATTGAGTTTTCACACCAGTCGTATCTGGTGGCTTTCACTGGGAACCAAGTGATAGCAAGTCTCTTCAAACCTCCAGCACTTTCCCCGGTATTCTTGCTGATTTCAGCAATGCAGTTATCGGAATAGATTCAACTAGTTAGATCCGTGGAAATTCCACGGATGTTGACAACTAGAATTATCCATTATCCCATGCCTCTTCCCTTCTCTCACCCTTTGCCTGTATCTTCTCATTCTCTCCCTTATCCCTTCCAATCTTCGTCGTCTGTCCATGTTCTAAATGTTATACAAACCTGGATTAGTTTCATATGCAAAAATCTTAAAAGTATAAAGGTCCCCCGACAGAAAACGGTTGAAATAGAGAGTGTGCGTGTGTATGTGTGAGCGAGAGAGAGAGGCAATTAGTTGTTTATTAGGACTGTTAACTCTGAGATTCCCGATTTTATTCAAACCATAAAATTCTTAAAAACGTTATATATTTTCAGTAATTAGGTGCCCAAAGTTCATTCTAATCGGTTCAGCATTTCCAAAGTGAGGCAATATTTTTTGCACGTTGACATATGGTTATTTAGATATAAAATGTAAACAAACAATCGGATAGGCTATAATTCACCATCCCCCAGGTAGAATCTCTCCACAAGCCTACATGCAAAATTTCATTGGAATATATTAAGGAATAACGAAGTTATCCAATTGAGAAAAGGGGCACAACGACGACAACAGACACCCATAGCGAATGATAGTCCCCGGTGGCTTTTTTCCGCCGGGGACAAAAAGAAATAAGGAATGCACAAATATTTTCTATTGCTTCCTCCTCTCTTGTATCTATCTCTTGTTCTATCTCTTTTAGTCCATGAGATCAGAAGCGAAATTTCAGGTTTTAGTCACCGGCGAAGGGACTAATTCTAACATGTTTTTTTCTTGTGCAGAATTTCATACTGAATAAAATGAGGTATGATAGGCTGGTCAGAATGGTGAAAAATAGGTTTGAATTTGAAGCAAACTGCTGTTTTTTTTAAACTCGTGAGAATCCATGGTAAACAACTTCGCCCACCAATTTTCGTCTTTTAAATGTTCGATTGCGACGAATTTTCAAACGAAATTAAAAAATGATGATGTAGCGACTAAATTTAAACTTTTATATAATTTACATTACGTTTTGAAACACGAAACTTACACTGTATTTACAAAAGACGGAGATACATGTTCTCACAAAATTACAACTACTAAAATAAGCTAACATTAAGAAATACAAAATTATTTTTAAAAACACAGAATTCCGAAGCTGGTGGCTTTTTTCATCCAAGCCCGGTCAAGCCGGAAGTGCTTACAACTACGTCCGCGCGCTAGGTATATTAAAGTCATCAACATCTTTTGTAAATATGGTCATGGTGTTAGCCATAGTCTATTGGAAGAACTAGAGACCGAGTACGCAATAAACCTAATCAAAGATATTGAAATGGATCCAGAAAACGTTTAATATACTGAACAGATTTCTGCTGGAAATGCCTTAGTTACCGGATAACATTGATAACATTGAAGAAACTTTGAGTGGTACAGGAATGTCACATAGATGTAAAAGCATTGCTATTCAGACACGGCAAATTGAAAATCGAATCCCAACCAAAGGAGAGCCAAAGGAGAGCCAAAAGAGAGCCAAAGGAGAGCCAAAAGAGAGCCAAAGGAGAGCCAAAGTCAAAGAGATGCAGAAGATCGCTGCCAACCGGATATTTTGGTTCACTGGAGTCCTATGTAAACTCTAAGAGATCGAGTCCAGGAAAATTGACGTTTCCGTTTGTAAGAGATAGCTGCAACATCTTCAAGCATCAGTCTATGAAGTATTTAGTGTGGCTATTTGTACGTTCATTAGATCATCAGAAGCAAGTTATTACAAGTTGGATAGGGTTCTTTATTTCTGTAAGGAATGTCGTCATCATTCAATGCAATGTTGGCTGAAGGTATCAATGAATGAACCACTGATATGTCAACAGTGTTTGAGATTCTGACGAGATCATGCCACATCAAGCAGAGGCTACATTTTACATCTATTGTTTGCATTTTCGACCAAACGATTTATTCAAAAGCCTATGGAATAGTTGAGAACAAAAAGAACATGTTTCAGTATGTGGTATTAATGCTCGGAAACTTCCATTTAATCGTGATGTACTTGGGAGTGATTGGCAAGCGATGATGTTGGCTTGCGCGATGTTATGACAGAGTCAGACATCATAGCCCCGGGATCTATTAATAAAGCACTAATAGGAAACATGTATAACAGGGAAGTCCGTGTGCATAAGCTGATGTATGAATCATTGATGAAAATACTTTTTAAAGGGCTGAGAGTACAGTTTGGTGGTGCAGTTTCTGACAGTGAAAGAAACGTTACTCTAAAGCACTTTGACGAAATGTTATGGAACCTGGTGGAAAATCGCAACCAAAACACATTCGCTGATTTCCTGAAATGTGTCCCACGCAAAGAAGTGCAAGACAATTTATGCTTCTACCAGACGAGGGTTTGCAAAGGAGACTTGAAAACATTTTGGTTGACATACATAGATACGATAGAACTGTTGTTGAATCTGATCTATGCCACAAAAGCTGGAGACTGACCCCTGCACTTGGAATCCGTACAGAAAGTTGCACCGTGGGCATTTGCTTATGCCAGGCACAACTAGGCAAGATACTTATAGTCATATATTTCTGGAATGCTTAATTTGCCAACATGTCATCCTGAGATTCACAAGTTCTTTTCAAATGTTAATTTGGGCGCCGGTAGCCAGGCATGGGAACTGGAATTTAATCTTAAAACCTACAACGAAATCTAACCAAACTAAGGGAATAAATTATCTTGGTTATAAAGAAAGATTGGTGTCCTTGGATTTAACAACTTTGCTAGAGAGAAGAATGAGGGGGGATTTTATTGAGACTTTCAAAATAATTAATGGAATTTCTAAATATGGTCCACCATTCTTTAATATCTCTCCTCGAACTGGAAATCTATTGACAAGACAGATTGCAAAAACTAAAACTACTAAACGATTAGATTTTTTTTTCTAATAGACTAATATATTTTTGTAATAAGTTGCCTAGTCATCTTAAAGATAGCAATAGTTTAAAAGTTTTTAAAATAATTTAGACAATTTTTTAAATTATGGAAAAATAATGAGATTACAATGGCATTTTTGGAATCTGTCAGATGAGGTTTTCAAGAGAGTCTGATCTGTGAATT
This sequence comes from Architeuthis dux, assembly GCA_006491835.1. Classification (NCBI taxonomy): domain Eukaryota; kingdom Metazoa; phylum Mollusca; class Cephalopoda; order Oegopsida; family Architeuthidae; genus Architeuthis; species Architeuthis dux. The sequence goes on from VCCN01003952.1 coordinate 1,851,093, forward strand.
GTGCTAAATTGTAGATGTTGTTTGTATTTATGTACATTTGAATATGTTTTTTTTATGAATTTTTTTATTTGTTTAGAAGTTGGAGTGTAAATATTGTGTATATTTTGGTGACTCCCAAAAAGGCATAATATAATAATTAATAAATACAACAAAGTACAATCCGTGATGTTGAACTCCAGATAAAACGGGTTGCTTTCCAGAGCAAGCCTCCATATTGTCACTTGTGAGATTCAGAGTAGGCACTACCGACCTTTACTCTCATAGTATCACAATGTTTATTATATTATTACAAATTTCTAAATCTTTCATTTTTGCTAATAAACGATAATGTGACACATTATCGAAAGCCTTGCTAAAGGCCAAATACAAAATATCAGCGCTGTTGTCTTCTGTTGAGTATTCTTTAAGTATGCTATTTGTGGATAGAGGCTCTGGTTGTCTTTATATGGATTTCAAGTTGGACAGGGTTCTTTATTTCTATAAGGAACAATGTTGGCTACTTTGAAGGTATCAATGCACCAACTACTGTTATGTCAATAGTGTTTGAGATTATGCCACAATCTTCCATCTATTGTTTGCATTTTCAACCAAATGATTTATTCAAAAGCCTGTGGTATAGTTTGGAACAAAGAGGATATGTTTCAGGATGTGGTATTAATGCTCGGAAACTTCCATTTAATCATGATGTACTTGGGAGATGATCTAAATATCGGCTTTAAGACCGTAAACAGTCAAATGTCAACGAGTGCACTATAAGAGTTATCCAATCCGAACAACTACATCCTTATCAGAATAATCAACAGCAAATTCTCTTATCTGTAACTATCAAGAGAGAATATGGAGGTTTGTTCTGGAAAGAAACCTGTTTTATCCTGGAATTCAAGATCACGGATGGTACTTTGTGACAGCGATTTTGATGACATTTAACCCTTCATGTACTAATGGCACTTTTAAGTACCACATGTTTTGTTGAATGATTTTGTCTTTATTGTAAGTCCAATTTTTATTTTTCAATACAAAATTCGTGTTTACCAAAATGTTTCTTTATCATTCAATGTCAGTTGTCTTCAAGGCCTCATGAATTTTATTAAGCGATGCAAAGCTTTTTTCATCACCCCCCCCCTCATATACACTGCATAAACACCCTCGTCCCTTAGCAATCCTGTTTTCACCTGCAATAACCCTTTTAGCACGCCATACAATAATCGCCCGCGGGTAAACGATAGTCAACTTATTTTATTACATAGCGTATCGACTTGTAAGTTTGAAGAAACTCTCAGGCCCCCACACTTGGCCCCCTGTCGACACCCGATGTGATGCAACGGCTACAACCCCTCCCAGAGGCTCTGGTTGTATTTATATGGCTTTCAAATATAAATTAAAGAAATATATAAAAAAATTCAAAAATTTCAAAAATCAGGACATAAGCGTGCCCCCACCCCCAAAATCATATAAATCTAACCCCACCCAGCCGGGCCTATCATACCTTTTTCTTATTAGCACCAATGCACCAATTCAGCTACCGAAAAAATCATAGTGGCGTTTAGTCCCTCTTCCGGGGCCTTCCGGATGTCAGATCTCATGGATTATTTATAAAGGATTTGAATGTCTCACAATATTTACGCCTTTCCATCTCCCTACCAGCCTTCCAATCTTAACCCTTTTCTCTTAACCCTTATAGCAACGCCAGACCGATATAGCGGAATCGATAAACGTAGCCAAAGACACTACAACACGGGGGGAGGCGATATATCGGCCTAAAAAGGCCAGCCGGACTAGCTTAACACTTATAGCACTGTCAGCCCGATATATCCGATCTCCTCGATAAACGTAGCCAAAAACACTATATATCGGCCTAAAAAGGCCAGCCGGACCAGCTTAAAAACTGAAGAAACCTTTGGTGACAGTTTTGGTCGACGGTGGTGGTTTTTGCTATATGATCAAAAAGGGAAGCCGGACCAGCTTAAAAACTGAAGAAACCTCCGTTGACAGTTTTGGTTGACGGTAGTGTTTTTTGCTAGGCCATAGCGCTAAATGGGTTAATATCCAGCTAGCAAGCGTGTCACTCTCTCTCTCTCTGTCCTTAGTCTCCATCTGTTCTCTCTCACTCTCTCTCTCTCTGTACATATTTACTTTTTCTTTTCACCTGGTTTTCTTTTCGTTTCTCTCTAGCTTTCTTACCAACTCCCTTTCCCCGCTCTCTCCCTCGCTTTCCTCAATTCCTCCCCGCTCAATATTATGTTGTAGGTTTCCCGGTCAGAAAGCGTAACTGATTCCAGCCTTCATACCCTCTTTCCCCTCGCTTTCCTCAATACCGTTCCGCTCAATATTATTATGTAGGTTTCCCGGTCAGAAAGCGTAACTGATTCAGAAGGGCTGCGGATCGGGTAGATACCACACTCTGATCCTAGGTAGAAAAGCGTAAAGGTCGTACATACAAACAAGCATAAAAATATTATTAATTCTTCCTCGGATTTCCAATTCTTCCAAACCCTTATTTCTCGGCTCTTCGGGACAGTTCCCAGGGTTCCAACCACGGGTGGTATTACTGTAACCTTCATGTTTCGGCCATATCGCATTGGACACCCCGATTCTCGTACGATCGCCGAAGTTAAGCAACGTTGAGCCTGGTCAATGGTCAGTACCTAGATGGGTGACCATCTTAGAATACCAGTTGCCGTAAGCGGCTGGGGATCATGTAGAGAGTCTCTCGTGGCGATACCGTTGATCCTCCTAAGGAGGAGACCGATCTCTACACTATGCCCAATAACGCAAGCCAAAGATCCCCGTCCTCTACCCCCAACGCTCTGACTGGACTGGCTGCGAGCGACAAGAAACGAATGAAAGCCTTCATGTTCCACAATGTTTTCATTTCTCCAGCAAGGTCCTGGTATTTCTTCCAGCTTTTCAATTCTCTTTCAATTTCATTCTGCTGGAACAGAAACCTCTGATATTTGACAGATCATTTTCTTTTCTAACTTTTGTTCCGGGCAATCCAATCTGTTCTTTCCCATCTCTGGTGTTAACACAACGTTTCAGCCGATTCATTCTACGCCCTACGGTGTAATATGTAATATCCGTAAGAAAAGAGTTTCATTTTTCTGTTGCTTTACACCACAGGAGAAAAAAAAACGAAAAAATGAGACTCTCTTCCCTTTAAAGATATAACCTATTACACCTGAAGAAGGTCGTAGAATGAATCGGCCGAAACGTTGTGTGGACAAGATCAACGATGGGAAGAAGAGATTGGATTGTCCGAACAAAAGGTTGGAATGTTAATGACTCTTCACAAATTTATAGACAATAGATCTTGTTTTTTTCTCTTTGAAAAACAACTGGCCTGGATCAGTGTTGCCAATTTAGAGCGTTTCGCGCTAGATTTAGCGCGTTTTTTGTTTTGGAATTGCAAAAAGCGCTAATTTAGCGCGTTTTCGCCTAAAACATTTTGGTTGTTTTTGACTATTTTTAGCGTCTTTTGGCCATTTTAAAAGATTTACCGCTTTTTGGTAGTCAAACTAGCGCGAAAACATTTTTTGAGTTGGCAACACTGGCCTGGATTGGGTGAACCGTTTGAATTTCAAAGTTCCATTCAGTTTTTTATGTTTTCTATTCTCTTGTGGTTCTCAAACATTTCTCCCACGACCACTTAATGTTCTCAAAAGAAATATGTGCAAACCCCTAAAGAGGGTTCTAGGACAACTGCCCCCCGGACAATAGCATAGCAACTGTAAAGCCAAAGTTTGTGGAAATGGAGTAATTGGCCATGATCACATCCATGGAGAAATTGTCCAGGGGGCAATTGTCCAGTCATTTATCCAGTGGGACATTGATTGATTGATTTGTTTAGCGGCATATCAACCCTTGATGGGTCATTTAATGCCGAAATCAGTTTAAAATTCCGAAAGTCGGAGGGTTTTTTTTTAAATAGAGTCTTGCGACTTTGGTGAAAGAACAGCTGTCGGGGTGGGGTCTTACCCCTCTGCAGGGGATGCAGTCGGCGAA
>VCCN01003952.1:1884065-1901967 GCA_006491835.1 Architeuthis dux
ATATATATATATATATATATTACTGCAGTAGAGTATCTGGAATGTTAAGGCCAATGGCCTAGTGAAGTTAAAAGAGTATAAATTAAGTTTACTTCATTCATTTTTTCCATTTGTAACACCATTTATTGGGGGTGGGTTGATGAGCTGATAATTAGATTTTTTTGAATTAAGAAAAAATAAAGAAGACATAATAATAACAACACATATGCATACAGACACACAGAAATACACACACACATTCCTCCCATCATTACAACATACATAAAATATGTATGCGCAATACATACACAAACACACACATATTCCTTTGCAAAGAGAGAAGCATACATATATGTATACACACACACGGTGGGTCGAAAGTTTACTTTACTGTAATATTATTTAATTAACACAGTTATATTTCAACGTTTGCATTTGAACTTTGAAGGGGTTCTGTTGTGTGGCCTCCAAGGTCATCTGACCTAATGCCATATGACTTCGCAGTTCTTTGGCGGGGATGATCAAAGAGAATGTTTTTCAAGACAAAACCTGAGAAGTCTTCAAGAATTGAAATAAAGAATAACACCAGAATTTGACATTTTGAAAAATGACCAAGAGTCGAGAAGAAGAATTTGTCACCATGATTTCTAAGAGACTCAACTCTGTTCAGGGAAAGAAAGAAGTCATTTTGAACATTTGATTTAACTTGATTTTTTTCAATTTACTCGATGTACACTTCATTTAGTTGAAATATAACTTGATGAACACTTTATTTAGTTGAAATATAACTGTGTTAATAAAATAATATTACGGTAAAAAAAAAAAGAAAAAAAAAGACTTTAGACCAAGATGTATTCTGTATATTCTGTGCAAATACATATGCACACACACACATTTTAGATATTGGCAGAAATTCTTTATATATGTTTCTTTAAATACAAAACTATATTGTCTGCCGATGAAAGATCTCCGCTACATTCAACCTTTCCAAGATTCTGACAGATTCCTTGATGGAAAAAATGGCCACTCAGGAACAAAATTAATCACTTATGGCAAGAATTCAATTTCTAGAAATGTAAAGTGAATTTCTACAGGAATTTTGTGCCGGTTGCAATTCTAGTCAAGATCACAATTTGCATAGTGCCACACAAGAAAGAAATTTTTGAGAGTTAAAAAGCTCTGCCTAAAGTCAAAACTAAATTGTCAAATACGAATAATCTTTCGAAATTGAAGTGCCAGAAAGTGCAGCCGAATATATCACGGATTCTACGCGTTGGGAATTAAAAAAGAATATGGAAATCCTCTAATTTAGCGTTTGAAACAAATTTTCAGATAAAAAATGACTTAATTACTTCATTTGTTTTATGGCTTTATGAAAATTCATTGTGGGGGATTTATTCTTTAATTTCCTCCAAATAAAATCAAAAAGAAAAATTTATTCTTGAAATTCCTAAAAAAAAAAAAAAGAAAAAAAAAAAAGAAAGTCAAGCTCTAGAGTTGTTTAAAATACGAGGCAAGAAAAAAAAAATCCAAGGGAGGTAATTTATAAATTTTTGATTTGAAATTTTTTTTCGGACGATAAAATAGAGGATACAAAAAAAAAAATCAAAACCCTGAAAAGGTTGAACAACAATAATTTCCTCAACAAACTACACAGCCGGGCAAGGTAGACGGTGGGTTGGACATTTTTTTTTCTTTTTGAGCTCAAGGGAGGCAACTCATACACACTAAAAAAAAAAGATATTTATCCTTTTGAGGTAAGTAAATGCTATATCTACGTTTTCCTGGTCTCTTCAGACAACCACTTCGAGGCTTGTTTTATATACATATATGCAAGCTACACAGAACTCAATGGAAAAAATATAGATATATATCAATCATTACATTTTAACAAGACTAAACTAAATATCATAATCATTCGCCAATTCAAACTTTGAAAATTGCACAAATCAAAAAAATTAACAGGTAGAAAAAAAATCACCTGTTAATCGAAATTTTACAATACTAATTTTTTTTTTTAGCTCTAGTTAAATTGCACAAATAATTACAATTCTTTTTAGCTGCTGATTCAATTAAAATTGCAAACAAATATTATTTAATTAAATCTACAAAGATACCGAAGAAAACACTATCATTCCAAGTTTTGTTTGGACAATCAAATCTCTTCATTCAATCTTTGATGTGGTCAACACAGTTTCAGCTTATCCATTGTCCAGCCTTCGTCAGGTGTATAATTCAGGAAAAGAAGAAACTTTTTTTTTCTGCAGGCGAAGAAAAATTGTGGTTATTAACATAGTTCCCTCTAAGCTGGGCACGTGTGTGTGTGCGTGCGCGCACACACATGTTTTGGAACCAGTGCAAAAAAGGAAATCGATGTGCGCACAAAAGATTTCAAATTCTGTAGATAGCTAACTAAGTTTTTATAGAAAAAATATTGATTCACTACGTCGAATTCAAAAGTGCGCACATACTTTTGTCACGGGTAAAAAATTTGCACATGATAAGATTTTTGTGCACACTGACTATAAAACAATTAGTGGGAACATTTGGTCATTAATATACCAAACGGAATATTTTCTCTTTGCCTGAAGTAAAAAAAATTGAAAGGTTTGCTCCTTTTTTTTTTAATTATAGACCCAACATGGGCTGAAGAATGGATCAGCTGAAACGTATTCACAAGATCAAAGATAGGAAGAAGAGATTCGATTGTCCAAACAAAAGTTGGAATGTTAATGACTCTTCTCAAATTTATAGACAAAAACATTACGAATCATAAAAAAAAAAAAAAAAAAATTAAAAAAAACTCTTTTTCTCTTTTTGATATAAAAAAAAAAAATCAAGTGGGGATATCACGGGTAGGGATGAAGTGTTTCTTAGTCCAATTAAATGATTCAATAATTTCTTTTTTTTTGCAAAGTTCTTCCTGGTCTCTCAATATTGCCAAACTAGACTAAAAACCAAAAAAAACGTAGTTCAAACTTTTGTTTGGTTAATCGAATCTCTGCTTTCTATCTTACAATGTTGTCAACACAACGTTTCGGATGATCAATTCTCCAGCAAAGCAGCTGTTGGGGAACACCTCCGTATAATTTGGAATTGCTTGAGTGCTTAGTTGGCGGTATGATTATGTCGTACTTAGTGCTGCCGAAAAATGGATTGTTCTGAAGAATGGATCAGCCGAAACGTTGTGTTGACAACATCAAAGATGGTAAGAACAGATTCGATTGTCTGATCAAAAGTTGGAATGTTAATGACTCTTCTCAAAGTTATAGACAATAAAAAAAAAGTAGTGTCTATAGGGTTGAAGCCTGTGTGTCCAGCTTCAGGGTTGCTGACCAACAGGCAGTTAAGGCGCCATTGGCTTCACTGGGAGTTGCTGGTACCTTTGCTTCAGTACCTTTCTTGATATTCATAGTGCCACTTGTTGAAATCAATGTAGAACACAAGAAGGCATCCAGTTCCGAGACCAAGTAGTAAAAGTCTTTCATCATGTGACAGGGACAACGAATGTATGTTGCCATCGCATTTTGGATACGAGTAGAGAAGGTTGAGGTCGTGGGTGCGCCATACGTCAGCCACACCGTTGTCCCCTCCAGTGACGAGATATTCCCCGCCGTGACTCAGTAGCATCGAGATGATGTTATCTTTGTGTTTGACGTGACACAGAAGCCTCCCGTTGGCGTTGAAGTTGCAAATGCTTCCATGGTCGTACTTGACTAGGACGTATGCCTCGCGGGACATGGTGATCAATTCAGGAGAACGGCAACCTTCGGGGGGGTCAAGAGATCTCAACAAGTCGCCAGTCAGCGTGTGGACAAGACACGGGCCGTTTTTGGAGCCGCTGACGACCAGCCCAAGTTCCGAGAAGACGGTCACGCAGGTAACTTCGGTTTGGTGACCAGTGAGGGTGGCTTTTGGCGTTGGCTTCTCGGCAGTTCCAACATCCCCAACGATAGCCTGAGTTCGGGAACTGAATTGCCATATCATGACAGTACAATCTTTGGAGCCGGTGACTACGTAGCAGTCGTGGTTTGTATTGCTTTCTGATTTGGTGATGCATGTGACGATGTCAAAATGGCCGTAAATTACCTGAATTATTTTGGCTGAGTCGGTGGAAAAAATGCGGAAACTCTTGTCCCAGAAGCCACAGGCAAAAATGTACCTGTTGTCGGCAGTTGTGACGAAGCTGGAATGGGTGACCTTCAAGCGTTGGTCGAAGTTATCTCCGAGTGACCTCTTCTGCAGGTTAGTGTTTTGAGCAAATAACTGATCCATCAGGACCGGGAGTTCAGCATCTTTCTCGTGCTTGTCTGATCCAAAACTGGTGGGTGTCCCTTGCTGCTGGTAGTTGGGGTTCCACTTATTGACGGCAAAATTGTGATTGCACGTGATCGTAATCACAGCTGGGGTCGGTACCATTGGGTGGGTATTGGCTGCGACATGTGTGATCGGAGAGTTGGACAAAAATTTCATCAACATGCAGAGATCATCCTGCACACTACTGAACATCATTGGGGTCAGGTGCATTAAGGAACTTCGCGGAGGGTGCGGCTCCGTGAGGAGCTGGGTTGGTGTTTGGCCAAAACTGCGGATCTGGTTTTCTATCGCTTCCTTCATGACGGGGTCAGTCATGGTTTCAAGATTGACGCTGCCTTCGTAAGTAAGATAGTAAAAGACGTTGGTTGCCCGGATTGCCTCCGGTCCTTTCTGTTTGTATCCGAAGATCAAGTCGATCCAGTGATGCAGCTGGCAGGAAACGAATTCAGATTCCAGTGCCATTCGGTTGATACGCACAAAATCATTCGGAGTCTTAGCCCAGGGTGGCAGGCACACGTCGTCCACTTTCACGTTTCCGTCCTGATAGCCAAAGTTGAAGTTGTTTGTATTGACAAACATCTCGGGCAGGTGAAAAAATTCTGGAATGAGTTCTTTGACATCCGACGTGTCTGTCTGGCAATTCTTCCACGCCTGGTTGATGGAGAAGAATGTTCGATTGGCATGGTCGAATTTTCCCCCTTGCATATTCAAAAACAGTGTGGTGAAGGGTTCCACACGGATGAGCCAGTTGAGAGTAAATGCGGCTGTTGAGTAATGAGTGCCATAATGGAAGGGGGGAATCTGTTCGTGTTCCCAGCTTGCATAGCGTTCGTCAAAGAATTTCCTTCGTACAGGATTCAGAGCCCCGATCGGTTTGGACAGGTCGCGGAAATTATTCGGTTGGCTCAGATCTAAGTCCTCCGATTCGTAATTCACGATGACCCAGGGGAATATGGGGTACTGGTTCAGATCATTTAATGAACGGCCAGCAATCGTGTTCAGGTAGACGAGATAATCATAGTTGGAGATTTCTCTCCGTTGCCACTTTTGTGTCATGTTTGACAGTTTGAATAATTGCTTCCCGGACGCCAGAGACATTCGTCTCGCCTGATTTAAGCCATATCGGATGCCAATGCCGACTCGGGGTAGAGCATTGACAACTTTTTTCAAGGTGACATGGTCAGGAAAGGCAAACATGACTGCCGTTCTATTGGCAGTGAAGATCTCGATCGCCACGTTCTGCAGCAAATACCTGCGGGAGAAAACGGCTCTGATTTCTGAAAAGTGCCACTTCCCATGAAGGTGGTCCATGTAGGCGAGAACTTCTGAGGAAATCTTTTTGTTATCCGTGTCGTCCTCGTCCATTTCAAAGTAAAGGTCAGTTTTGGTGATTGACATTATTCCAGGGATTGCAAGCCCCATGGAGATGAGCTTGCACGACGTCGACAAGGCGACGGGTCCGGAGAACTCTTGTTCGAAATCCCTCTCCTCCATCAGCAATTCTTCGTCGGTGAAGTCAGGTAGCTGCAGTTGCCCTTTCTTATGGGACAGGTGAGAATGGAAGGCCTCGCGGGCCTGATTTATGGCATTCTCATTGGAACCAGACTCGACAGAGACTTCCAACGTTGCTTCCGGATGGGTAGATCCGCGGGGATTCTTGATAAATCGGCGTCTTCGACGGAAATCATCCTCCCAGGCGTCTAATTTCCAAAATTCACACAGGTCGTGTGGGAATTGGCCCCAGGCTCCGTGTTTGTTGGTCAAAATGTTGACAACCTTTTCCCGAAGTACAGAAGCAATCGCATGGTCTCTTCTCTTGGCGGATGTTATCAAATGGTCGCATAGTTTCTCCTCATCTTTGCGTTCGACCACTGTCTGAGCGCACAGAGATTCGAACTCTGCATGTTTTTGTACATCTTCTGCCCTCATTCGAGTTAATATGAACTCGGCTTCGTTGGCCACGCGCACAATGTGATCTCTAGTCGCGTGTGCCAGAAGCCTTCCTTCATTTACAAGCTCAATGAATGCCAAACCAGCGTGCTTCTGCAAGGAATTCTGCCATTCTTGTGAGCACAGGAGCATCACCAGCTCAACAACTGACGAACTCTGTTTCAATGTGACGAGACCTCCGACAAGCAACTCTTGTCCGTGAGATCCGATTAATGTTTTGGAGAGGAACGGAGCAAAATCAACAAAAATTTCTCTAAGAAGTGGTGCGGCCGACCCGAGAGCCCTTTCAAGGCGCCTCGTCAGCGAACTTCCTTCATTGGGTAGCGGTAAATTGTCAAACGCAGCCGGAATCTTGGTGGTCAACTCCAACTTTTCTGGTGGCCTCGTGCCAGGATCCACAGGTCTCCCCTCAGCTTTCTCATCGATTTGAATTGACGATATTCCCGTTTCTTTATTTTCTTCCCTTCTTTCACCCTCAGCCAACACTGCCTTCTCACTATCGACCTCAGCAGGGGGAGGTACTTGTTCACCCTCTTTATGTGGGCTCGTAACCTCGAGTTTTTTATCCGTTTCAACTTTGGTCTCAGATTGATTTCCAGGAACCGATTCCATGGAGGCCGCATTTGCAGGGGTACCAGTAGACGTAGTAGCACTTGTCACAGTGGAATCAGTATTGGTTGGTGGCAAGTCTTTTTGAGATTCTGTCGCCGGGATTTCTTGGTTACTAGTTTCTTTGCTGCTTTCTTGGACAGCACTGTCAACCGATCCCGCAGTTTTTGTCACTTCTTCTGTTGGAGATTTCACAGGCTCAGCAGCAGGAGGCTTGTCTTCAACGGAATTTGACGAAGAAGTACCATCTACAGGTTTACCATCGGCACCGGTCTCTCTTGTGTCAGACTTTTCTGGTTTCTCTTCCTTTGCAATTGCGGCATCCTTGGGTTTCTCCGTTTCATCTTTTGATTTTTCCTGGGAAGATTGTGAAGAGGATTCTCCTTCAGCGGTTTTCTTCTCAGTATGGACGTCTGCAGCCACTGCGACCGCGGCTGGGTCCTTGTCAAGACTTTCAGCACTGGTGTCAGGCTCGTTGTCATCTTTTAACGAGATGACTTCCTCGTCTGTCTCGTTGCCGTCTCTGGATGTTGGGGACTGGACAGCTGACCGGTGAGGTCCCAGGGTGGGCGTCGATGCAGAACTGGGTGGTTCCAAAATGTCTCGGTACTTGGAGACCATTAGCACAGATGTGAAGTAGACGATGGCCAAGGCCAAAAACTGAGCCTGCTTCGTCTCGTCCACATCTCTGTAGACCACCGCTCTTAAACGGGTGATGTCCATGTCTTGCAGCAACTTTTCCGCATCTTTGATTGGGGTCGATTGGCCACCCAAGTTTTCGACTATATTCTTTTGGGTGGGGTGTGAGCCACCAATAAGTGATTGGATGGCATCTACACTATTCGTGGACTTTGAGTTCTGCCGCTGTGGGGTTGGGGCTGGAGACGGCTCTGCGACAGGGGTCTTGGGCGTGTACCTGTGTTTGCATTCCAAACAATTCCTCACGGCGGCAGTGCACACCAAACGCAGACATTGCCGAAGTATTCCGCCCGGTGGCATATTCTTTTCTTGCTCCAATTCTGAAAAGTTGGTCGAGCTCGTGAAGACCACGATATCGGTCATGTTCATAATTCTTTGTAGAATCGAGACCGCTTGTTCGATGCTTAGTCCCTGGTTTGGTTCCATGATCTCGATTTCTCCTTTGGGGGACGTGGCAGCGGCCAGTAATGGTAAAAGTCCACCACACGACATGATGAGGTTATCTGCCAACTGGGAAATCATGTGGGTCACGTTCACGACGTAGATGTGATTTTCACCGGAATTGACAAAGTCAACAACTGCGCGGGTACTGTGACTCTTCCAAACTTGAATGTCCGTTTCGATAGAGAACAAAAGATCCGAGAGTAACTTCTGGTGTAGATAAGACCATCTGAACTCAGGAATTCTAAATGGTGGCGCTCTTGGTCCGGGGCTGAAAAGGTGCCGGCTTCCCGTATTACCAGGACTTTCTCTTCTTGAAGAACTGCCAGGCGGCCCTGACCGAGACTTGTATCCACTAGCGCCCTCTGCAGAGTTTCCTGGAGATGAATCCATTCCAATCCTGGAAGTGGCGCCACCAGAATCTGAAGACTCGGATACTTTGGAAGGTTCTGGATTCTGGTAGGCCGCTTGTTCTGCTTTGCCTTGATATTCAACGGGATTTTGTGGCTGCTGTTCATTCCTTGATTCTGCATGGATTTTCTCTTCCGCTGCAGAAATGGCGTCGGTGATTATGTCATCAACGTAGTTGGATACTTTTTCACTGACGTTTGCATTTTCAGAGTAATTTGTTTCTGCCCCTCCGGTGTGGAAAATGATGCGTCCGTCGTCGGTTGGATACTGGTAGACCAACCGTCCATCTTCAGTTTGGTAAACCATTCCACCATCCTCGGCCATAATCAAATAGATCATCTCTCCATCTTGGGTAAAATAACCGGTTGGTCCGGGCTGAGTTCCATATTCTAGTCCTGCTGGGTATGTCAAGTCCTGGTCTTGGCCAGACACGTAAGAGACCGACCCTCCAGCCTGGTCAGTGTTCTCCTGGTTGTCTTCAACTGCACTCTCTAAATCATGAGCATCACCAACCTTGTCAGTGTCCTCTGATACTTTATTCTCTTCTGTGCCTTTTTTTTCAGTAGATTCCAAATCTCCCTTTTCCTTGTTTTCCACACTTGTTTCATCCCCTTTCTCATCTGACCCCTTTGGACGGGTCTCCTCATCCTTCCCGTCAGCTTTTGCAACTGTTTGTCTACTGGTATCCGATTCACCATCATGAGCATCACCAACCTGGTCAGTGTCTTCAGATTCTGTGCCTTTATTTTCAGTAGATTCCAAAACTTCCTTTTCCTTATTTTCCACACTTGTTTCACTCCCTTTCTCATCAGGCCCCTTTTGACTAGGGACTTCTTCTTCCGCCTTCCCAGCAGCCTTTGTAATTGCTTGTCGACTGCTATCGGGTTCACCATCAGCTTTCACATCTGTTGGTTCAGCTTTGGCCGGTTCTCCATCGACTTTTTCACTTTCCTTTGGCTCTCCATCCTCCTTAGCATTCGACTGGACTTCTTTCTCTCCAGCCTCCTTAGCAGTCGACTGGACTTCTTTCTCTCCACCCTCCTTAGCATTTGACTGGTCTTCTTTCTTTCCATCCTCCTTGGCAGTCGACTGCACTTCTTTCTTCTCATCTGACGGGCCAGCCTCACTCGTAACCTTTGTATCCGGTGAGTCGACTCTTTCTTGTTCAACTTTTGATTTTTCTTCTAATTGTGGTTCTGTTTTTGCAGGCATTCCATCCGACTCATCTTTTTGCTCCGTTTTATCACCAGATTTTTCAATCTTTTCCTCTTTATGGTAAATCTCCTTAACTTCATCAACTTTGACTCCAGACGAGCCATCAGAATCTTCATTACCCTTCACCGTTTGTTCAGAAGCGTTCTCTGCATGATCTTTGCCTTCAGCTGGTAAACTGTCTTCCGCCGCTTTGTCCGGCTTCTCAGATTCAGTTTTGCTGGTAGCCGATTCCTTCTCTTCTTGTGGAGTTTCCTTTGATCTCTTGGCTTCCTCGCTTTCCGCCACCCCTGAGCACTCTTCGGGTTTCTGAACATCTCCATCTTGACCATCTTGTGTATCTGAATCTTCAACTGCAGGAATCTTTTCAGTGGATTTCTCTGCAGGTGTTTTTTCAGGCACAGGTGTGTCAGAACCATCAATGGATTTTTCTGCAGGTGTTTTTTCAGGCACAGGTGTGTCAGAACCATCAATGGATTTTACTGCAGGTGTTTTTTCAGGTACAGGTGTTTCCGAACCGTCAATGGATTTCTCTGCAGGTGTTATTTCAGACACAGGTGTATCTGAACCGTCAATAGATTTCTCTGCAGGTGTCTTTTCAGGTACAGGTGTGTCTGAACCGTCAATAGATTTCTCTGCAGGTGTTTTTTCAGGTACAGGTGTGTCCGAACTGTCAATGGATTTTTCTGCAGGTGTTTGTTCAGGTACAGGTGTGTCCGAACCGTCAATAGATTTTTCTGCTGGATTTTTTTCTGCTACTGGTGTGTCTGAACCGTCTATAGATTTTTCTGCCGGAATCTTTTCTGGCACTTTTTTGTCTGATTCTTCAATGGACTTTTCTGTGGGAATTTTTTCTGGCACTTCCGATATTTTGACAGTACTTTTGGGAATGTCTTGAAATGTTGCATCAGAAATGCCAGAGATGGTACTGATCGGGTGTTGCTGTCTCTCATTGGGGTCAGAAAGATTGTCAACTCTTTGCCTCTCGTAGTGTTGGTACATTTTTGACATGTGAATGCGGAAGTCTTCGTACGCGACTTTTGAATGCAGGATAGCAAGTGTGTCGACCCACACTCTCCAACCCCCGTATTCAAATTTGATCGCATGGTGAAGCAGCATGCGGAAAAGGGACATAACCATGTCTGTAATTTTCTGCTCGTCAATGTTTTGCGGGTAGATGTAGGCCATGGTAAAGAGCCATTCCTGCCACACGGACATCTGAAGAAGAGTTCTTCGGTTCTCTTTGTTGTTGTTACACATGATGGTCAAGTCCGAGAGAAACATCTTCTTCACTTCCATCAATTCGGCGCTCTGTTTCGATTGATGGATCATTGTGGCAACGACTTTCAGAATGGCAGGATTTTCAAGCTTGAAGTACGATTCCGGTTCTGAATGTTTTTCCCAGCAATATTCCAAATTGAGTCTTTCGGTTAGGATCTCAAAGAGAACGTTGTAAGTTCCGATCGTGATGGATTGCATATTCAACATCAGCCTCTCTCCGATCAGTGAAAAGAGGTTCTGAGGATTCATGGCGTCGTATTTTCGTTTGTGCGTGCTCCGCATCAGGAAGAAACCGAGCAGCTTAAGCGCCTGGATGCGAAGGGGTTCACTTGCGGAAGCGAGTAGTTTAAACACAGCGCGGATTCCGTTTTTCTTATCGAACGACGGCACCATGGAGGACGGATGCTGTGACATAAGCGTCACCAGAAGCATCAACACGTCCATCAAATTATCATCCTCGTGCAGCGTTGTCAGGTAATTTAAAATGCTCTGCAGCTCGTCTTCGAGAATTCCTTGGCCTTTCCGAATCAATTCCGCCACGTAGAGCAACATGTAGGACCTCAATCTGACTATTTCATCTCGGTCGGGCCTCGGACCATCAGCACCTTTTGGAGTAAGCCCGCTCCTGTCCTTGGGGTTGACGACCCAGTAGTAATATTTGAGCGTGTGCATCGTTTGGAGAATGGCACTGACCCTTCGGATGTTGTTGTAGATCTGGGCGTCGTTGATGAACTCTGTAGCAAGGTAACAGTAGAGCCTAGTTTGTACCTCCACAGAGGCGTAGATCCAGAGGCCCGGGTTGAAGAGAATGTGATCAAAGAGGTGTTTCAGTAAGGTTCCGCACGAGGGTAGTTTGACCAAATACTGAGTGAGTTTTAAGAAACTGTTCAAGACCTCCAGTGTTATGTGTTCCCTGGAAGATTTTTCCAGCAAATAGCTGATGACGAGGAACCCTTTCTTCTGGATGAGCTCCTCCTGAATCGATGAAGAACTTGCCAGAAGGTCGCACAACAGACCCATCAAATTTGCGCAAATGTTGTGGTCGATAACAGACTTTTCATTTGGACCTCTGCTGACTGGCGAATCCAGTTGCCCAAATAACGGAAACAACACTTCGATTCCCCCGAGGGAATGAAGCGTACTGAGTAGCGAACAAGTGATGACAGCTTTTACGTCGTTGAGCATTAAGGCATGGGGAGAATGGACAAAGTAAGAGGTGTTGCCCTTCGGCGAAGACTCTAAGCACAATTGGCTATCACAGGCTATAGGGTTGTACATGAACACGATGGAGGACGTCAGACGGCCCTCGTATAATACTCTTCTGGTAGTTTCTGGAAGGAGTGTGGAATTTTCATTGTCAAAGCGGAATTGACTCTTATAACCGGGTCCGAGTTTATATATAGCAGCGACTTGGCTTGCTGTGAGGTATTCGCTGAACAGATAGACGGCAGACATCTGCCCACGGAACATGGTGTCCGGATCTCCGTCGGAACTTGCTCCCAAGTAACATTTGTCGAATGGATCGTTGGTGCTTACCAACCAGGACATGTCTGTTAAGGACACCAGTTCGCCGTCGACGTAGCATCGCAATTCCGACTTGCTCCAACGATAGTAGATGTGACATATGGTCACCATGTAACACTTTCGGGGTAAGAATTCATATTTCACACAATGTTGGAAACCTTTCCCCTTTACCTTCATTGAAGTGATGACCAAAGAGCTGCCCAAAAAGTGGGCCGAGTATCCGACTCCTTTGCTTGTACGGAAACAATACAGGTACGGCTTTTCTTTTTCCACTGCGACCCCCGTCAGGGGATCTAGACGGATCCAACAAGAAAAAGCCCAGCCGTTCTGATATGGCCATGTCCGGATCGGGGGAAGGGAAATGAACGATCCCTTCTTACCGGGGAAACTGAAGAATTCGTCAGGACCATGTCTCTGGGGCATTTGTCTCAGTACCGATAGGAGCTTCACAGAGTTACGCGGCCACACGCAGTCTCTGGCTTTCAACAGGGCGAAAAGCATCCTCAATTCCTTCACCGTGATGCTGTAACTGGCGAGGACACCCAGCATTTCCACCAGGAGATCTGCAACCATCTCGTCGGCGAACTCCAGCATTTTTAAAACGTTTTCCACCAAACCCACCTCTGTGCTGGCATTTAAATTCAGGCAGCTTTTCTTCAATATTGCTGTGAAAACACTCCAGATCTCAGCCTGGAGGGTTGATGGACACACCTGGAGGACTTCAAGCATGTGGAGGATGTTCTGTGACTGTTGGATAATAAAGTTAGTTTCAATTTCAAACTCACCCCCGACGAGCAGGTGCAAAACAGTGTTAACGACATCTTTGTTTGATACCTGCTCGTCCGATTTGATGAGAGCCACAAGCAATTTAAACTTCTCTTCGTCCTTTTCACTCGACTTTAATATCCCCTCTACATGTTTCAGCTCACCCCCACCTTTGTCAGCAACTTCAGACATCTTTCAAAACACTCTTTAAACACTTCTTTTCGGTGTCAAAATGAAAACAGGAGATCTTTTCCAGTTCAATTCTGAGAGTAAAAAAAATCAGGGACGACGAACGAACCGACCTGGGGAAGAAGTAGAAGAGAAAACCATCAACTCTCGTCGTCGTTTTTATGCAATTTTAACTCATTTTCTGATCGGTTCAACTGCTTTCAGAGGCGATAAATAAACTGTACGATAAATATAGAATCAAATAAATAAAAGGTGCGAATGTTCTTTTGAGAAACAAAAAGGTTCCCACCCACCTTTTAACATGAAAAACTCATCCGGACCATTTTTAAATCTTTCTCCGACAACACCTGTGTACACATAACCACTCCGCACAAAATCAGTCGACAAGTGGCTGTTACTAAAATCGCTTTATTCACTAGAAATAATCTAAATAATATTTCTATTATTTATTTACGAGTTCATTTTAAGTGTACTTTCTCTTTCCCTTCGGAGCTTTTTTTTCTGCGGTTGACCTTTTTTTTATACGGTGCGGTCCTTATGACCTTTGACGTCTCTCAGCGACCACACCTATATACATAACCACTCCGCAGAAAATCAGTCGACAAATGGCTAAATTGATAAATCATTTTTATAGTTCAAGATACTTTAAATATTTTCTTGGTTTTTAAAGGTTCGTTTTAAGGGTTTCCTTTTCTGTTTTTCTGGGATTTTTAATCTGCTGTTGACCTTTATATTCAGTGCAGTCCTGACTTTAACTTTGACGTCTCTCGGCGACGACACCTGTACACAACACAATCTAACCCTAGGAAAATTAATAAATCACCTTTATTATTCGACATATTTAAATAATGTTTTCTATGTATGTTTATCGTTTCGTTTTAGGTATTAAATCTGTGTTTTTCGAGATTTTATTTCTGCCGTTGACCTTTTTTCATTCAGTGCGGGTCTATTTTGACCTTTGACGTCTCTCGGTGACAACACCTGTACACAACATCACTCCGCAGAAAAGAATATATCGACAAGTGTCATCCCTTTAAAAACTCAATAAATCACTTTTATTATTCAAAATACTTCAAATAATATTTTATGGATTTTTAAGCATTTTAGATATTAATTCTGTGTCTTTCTGGGACTTTTTAAAAATCTGCTGCAGGGTTGCCAATTTAGCTCCTTTGTAGCTAGATCTAGCTCTTTTTTGTAGTGTATTTAGCTTATAAATCTGCATTTATCTCTCAGGTCCTAATTTAGTTCCTTTTAAATGTATCTAACTTTTTAAAAAAACATATTTTCTTATTATTTTAACTAGTTTTTACCTTCATCTGAATTTTTAGTTGCTTTTTATCACAACTTGCTCATCACGACTCTAATAAATATAATGAAATAAAATATTTTCTCATTTATGAAATAATTCACGAATATTTGTAAAACACCATGTAATTATATTTTAATTGATTGCAAATTGAAGAAATGTTATCTTTCAGTCATATAAAGTAAGTCTTTGGATGAAATTCTGTTTTTATTCGTGTTTATTTGGACGAGTAGGCGATAATATAAGCAAAGCTGTTTGGGGTCAACGACCTACTCGTCTTATATCGCAAACCGCGCTATATCGAGGGACGCCGGTGTTTCGATCATTTTCAGACACTTTTTATTGCCGATCTAGCTCTAAAATCTATATTCAAGTGGGCAACCCTGTGACCTTTGTATTCACTGCGGTCCAGGCGTAACCTTTGACGTCTCTCACGACAACACCTGTTTGTACACAACACCACTCCGCAGTTAAAAAAAAAAAAAAGGAAAAAAAGTATCCGTTTATTAAAATTTAAAAAGAACAACTATTATCCAAAATGATTTAAATGTTATTCTCTAGATTTTTATCGGTTTATTTTAGGCATTAATTCTGTGTCTTCCTGGGAACTTAAAAAAAATCTGCTCCTGACCTTTGTATTCATTGCGGTCCTGATCTAACCTTTGACGTCTCTCAGCGACGACACCTGTACACAACTACCACTCCGCAGAAAATCGGTCTGAGCCTAGAAGAATTAATAAATTATTTCCATTATTTAAAATAGTTTAAATAATTATTTTCTAAAATTGTACAGTTTCATTTCAAATATTAATTTTGTATCTTCCTGGGAACTTTATTTTTTAAATCTGCTCCTGACCTTTCTATTCATTGCGGTCTTGCTCTAACCTTTGACGTCTCTCAGCGACGACACTTGTACACAACTACCACTCCGCAGAAAATCAGTCTGAGTCTAGAAAAATTAATAAATTACTTTCATTATTTAAAGTAGTTTAAATCATTATTTTCTAGAATTTTCCAGTTTGATTTTAAATATTAAATTCCTGGATTTGTTTCTTTTCTTCTCGGCTGTTGACCTTTGTATTGGTTGCGGCCCTGCCCTAACCTTTGACTAAGAAGAAGAAGAAGAAGAAGAAGAAGAAGGCTTAATATGTCGGCCGTCGTCTCTTCGACGAGGAGAGATTTGCATTTGAATTGTTTGAAATCTTTTTTACGGATATGTCGGGCGAGTATGTAAGCTGACAAATGGTTATGACCGGCAAGAAAAAGAAGAGGGTGACTAGTAATGTCAACTGGGGCAGGAAGAACGTTGTTAAAGACAACGATAAGGTAAAAATAAAACATAATTATTCAATCCTTATGTAAATAAATAAGAAGGAGGCGATATTCAAAGTAGAAAAAATACTACTGTTTAAAAAGTGGGGGATCACTTTGCAATGTATTCTCTTACATAATTCGAACCCTCATTTTATGCCCATAATTTTTATTGACATCTGGACCTTAAATTTTTTTTCGTGTAAATATATTTCGGTTGATTCATTCATTTCTGTGGAAAAATACTTATTGTTTAAAATATGGGTAGAAAGTGGGGGATCAGTTTGCAATATATTTAGTGTAGTAATTCGAACCCTCATTTCATGACCATTATTTTTATTTGCATTTTTAAAAACATCTGGACGTTAAATTTGATTAATTGTGTAAATATTTTAAATCAATCCATTTCAGTTGATTCTGTACCGTTTAAAAATGGGGATAAAAAGTGGGGGATCTGTTTACAATGTATCTGATGTAGTAATTTGAACCCCCACTTTTATTTTATTGGTTATTATTTTCACATCTGGATGTTCTTTGAATAAAATTTAATTTATTGTGTAAATATTTTAAAATTTATTAATTACTTCAGCTGACTCCTTTACTTTTCCAAATATATATTTTAATACCTACATAATCTAATTATCTTATTCCCAATTGTTTTTCTTCTTACATTCATTTTTATCTTTAAAAATGTCCAGAGGGTAACTTATTTTTTAAATTATAAATAATTAAATCAGATTCGTTTAAATAAATTGCTTTTTTTGCAGTTTTTTTTATTTTAAAATCATTTATTAAGATTTATTGACTTAACCCGAACAAAGCTGTTTCACTAAAAAAGCTTAGTGTGATCTATTTTTATGTATGGAAGATCAATAGGGACACTGTCAGCACTCACTCCTCCTGTCTATGTGTGTTATCATTTTTTTACATATTTGGTATTAGTTTTTATATGAATGTTGTTATACAAAAATGTGAATTATTTTTTGTAACCAGTGTATTTATCTATTACATCATCTCAGAGCTTTTCCCTATCTATTTTTGATGGAAAAATGAATACCAAGATTTCTTTGTACAAGTTAAGATGTGCGGTCCCAACTTCTTACTATTAGGACTCCAAATAAGTTTCTTAATTTATGGTTTGATGTTAGTTTTGTGAATGTTTTGCTACAGAAATTTGAATCAACTCCCACGTGTGAAGAAAAAACAAAAAAAGATCTTTCAAACCCTAAAAACTGATTTTATTTAAATTTTTATCTTCATGGTCACAAATAATAAATGAATTAATTTAATTAAAATAGGGACCGAATCGTAGCCTTATTTCCTTTACTGGGTTTTGTTTTGACTGTCAAAAAGAACATCTAGGTTTTCTTGTGCACAACTTATGGTAAAACGTAGTCACATGGCCCTTTTTCAAACACATCCAAGGTCCAACAAGAAGTGAGAGTTTCATTTTGAATTCTATCAATTTATCCGTGTTTAAATATAGTTTGACCCAAAAGCAAATAAAACCAATTCCAAAGGTTTTAATATTCGAGAGATTTAATATTGACAACATAAAATCTTTAAAAAAAAAAGAAATAGGCGATCTTTAAAATGGCGGAAGATGAGAAGGAAATGGATTTATTGTTGGATTTCTTTGAGGTTTTTAGGATTATTAAATTATTATTATTTTTAGTTTCTAGATTCTTACTAAAGCCTCAAAGGGTTTACTATGTTTGCTAAATAAGATGAGATTGGGAAATCCTACGTTTTGTGAGCGCAAACATTTTGACTATTGACGGAATAGACTACGGATGTACAGAGCGGAAGAAAATATTTCTGTGTCTGTTAAAAGTAACAGTGTTTTCAGCACAATGTAAAGAAGGTGGTCCCTATCGCAAAGTTTCGCTCACTCGATGTTAAAAA